>BCLG01004346.1:8959-28997 GCA_001602295.1 Zoysia matrella
TTTGACCAGCAATGGGGGTTTTTCGTCTGGCAAACCATGAAAATTGGGGTTTGAAGGTGGGTAGAAGTACGCATAAGCTTTCTGGCCAGGTGTGGACGTAGGGAACTCAACAAATTCTGGTGTGCTGAAGAAAGGTTTATATTGTACAACATCTGTTGAGGATGACCAGACTATTGAGAAATTTATTAATTCAGATTTGCTTTCATTTAATGTCACCTGGAAGAAACAATACATGCACACGTGATAAACTGATTGTCGATACACAGAATAATACTTCAACACATAACCAAAATTGTGGATCTGGCATCTGATAAACCTTTGCAATTGACAGTGGAATACTTGCAGAAGCACCTTCAATATAGAAGTAATCATCTGCAGCAACCTGATAGACAAAGACAAATGACACGTCGATATAGATCACGATTGAAACATATAGATTTTACATTTGAACTATAGGGACAAAGATATTGTTGCATACCACATTAGATAAATCAGAGAAAGGGATGTCAAGCAATGAAACCGAGCCTGAATCACAATCAAGCACGCCAAGATATGACCTTCCCCGCTGTCTGCACGCCACAATAATTGCTATGATAATTGAAGATATTTTATCAGCAGAAATGACACAAAAGAATTTTTTCAATATTATCTAAACCTGTAACTGAGAATGATGTGATTGCTGCCTCCAAGAAAATCATAAGAGCTGATGCCAAAAACCCATAATGGTCTTGTGAACTCAGCATCTAGTGCATACACTGGCACAATCTCGTTTGTTTGTTCAACCTGATGACAATGAATTATAGACAAACTATAAGCAAATACAGTTTGAACGACATGTTACAGAAGAGTGCACAAAAAAAACTCAATAATTGATACTTGGAAGGAAAATAATCACCCATTTGTGAATGTTCCAAAATCCACTCCCTCGATCAGTTACAAAGAACAGTTCACCTACAAGTATTAATGTTTCAGATATACTCAGATATATGGCATGGTAGTAAGTAACCCCTGTGTTGTGAACAAAAAGATAGCCATTCGTGCCATTATGTAGCATCAGAACATTTGACTAGGCAGTGTGAAACTGTGAACTGCATATAAAAGGCCTCTAAAACAACAAATTAATACAGCTTAGTTACTACCCAAGCGTCTGTTCCATCATTTAATGTGCCAAGACAAGAAAGCATTGGATGTGGATGAACTATGCCAGCAGATTTAGCATTGGATTTAGATGAGCTATCCTAGCTCCAAGAAATGCTGAGTTCTCCAAAGAAATTTGAGGGTGATAAAATGTAAGAGGACTGAAGAAACTGACATGTTGCCAAAATAGATCATATTTAGTTCTGATCGCCAAACTCAATAGAAGTATTGACGGAGGCCTACATCAACATAAAAAGAGCGACACAAAATACACCCTCAAGTCAATAATATTTTTCCCTTCTCTCAGTTGCTATTTATAAATATAAGCCCAACTAGGAAAACTTTCACAATTCCAACATTCTCACTTTCAACCTGTATTTTAGTGATGTGGTAGAGGTCAAGTGGTTATAATATGTCCTTGGATAGGGTATATCTGCCTTTCTTTTCTTTTCCATTATTTAGTGCTCAACTGGTTAGCTTACCCAATTTGCTTAGAACTAAAAGCTATGTTGTTTTTGTATTTAGCGCTTAGTGTATACGAATAGTGGTTTGATAGGATATAAGCAGAGGAAGCTACAATAATATTGCATTTGTACAGGCACAAGAATTTTAGGAAAAAGAACAAAAAAAAACCTCAAAAAAAAAATTTGCAAAAGAAAATAACAATGGTTAACACTAACCATACCTTTTGGAGACCATTTAGGCTCAGTTACAGATTCCACTAGCATCGGATTGCCACCAGCAATACAAACCCGTTTCGCCAAATCTCTGCAGCATACAAGATGTGGGGCTAATTCAACACCGCTGATCATTTTCAGCAATATATAATTATAGATCTTGCTAGCCCAAAAGAAGCAGATTACTGTGACTTAAGTTCATAATAAAAGCACGACACAATCTCTACAGTTGTCAATCAGGCATTTGCCATTTGCCAATGGAAATATGTCTCAGTAATTTCTCCCTATAAGAACAACAAATATGCAATTCCTGTTCAAACTGGCAAAAACAAAATGCAGGCAATAACTGTTTTTCTACTGGCAGTTATTGAAATGTGTTTCTGTTCCTTAAATACAATGTGAGACAATTTGAGGAGCACAATTGTCGATATACATGAATTATCCTGATGTAATGCCTTTCTTTTAGTTGCGTCATGCACCAGCTTTTTTAATTATGACACACCTGAATGGAAGAAATGGCAACAGCTTCTAATTCGTAGTTCAAAAGACAATTTTATTTACCCGCTTTCTGAGAAGTAGCCAACCCAAAGCTCTGATTTATCCCAGGGCATGTTAGGATGTCCCCATTCAATCCATGCCATTCTCTTTTGATTTTGATCAATGCGAGGAGAAGCATAGAAGTCATTACCAGTGATCAGCACCTTTGGTTCTTCAATATAAAAATGTGTAAGCTACTATTATGAGAAAATGTGAACAAGCATCAAAAGCAAGCATATGTGAACTTGGTACTTAATAGTTTCAACAGCCTTACCACGAATATCCTGACTGCCCAAGGTTATAGCAGCAATAGTTGTGCTGGGATTCAAGCTACTCTCTCGACCATCTATCAAGAGATGTGAGAAAGTTAAAAATTTATCACGTAACTAGCTATATTGGAACCAAATGAAAGGCGGCGCACCTTCCATCACAGTAACATAACGGCTGAAGTGAGGATCAAATACACCATCAGCATAATGAACATCGGGCGCCCCATAGTCAGGTGTAAGAGGGATAGGTTGACTACCAACTGACAAGGGAAAACAATCAAATGAAATAATATTAAAAATATGAAAGATCTTGTTTAGTATGGAAATGTTTCTTGCTAAATTTTAAGTGATGTGGAGTGCTTTTAAAAATTAAAAAACCTCATTCAAATGAATTAAAAACATTAATGATCTCATTCCAGTACTCTTACTTCCTCATGTACAAACTCACCTGCCATGGCTCACAAGTTAGGTAGAATGAATGCACCTTGCAAGCACTTTATGCAGTAGCCAACAAATTGTACACAAAGGGGTGTAAATGTACTGCATTTGCTGAATTACTTCCAAGTGAACAATGAGAAAAAAAGCAGCATTCTGAAAAACACATGCAACTTACTTGCAATTGTTTGCTGGTATAAGCGTTGATCCTTGTAATTTGAGAACACTACAACATTATTGTTAACCGCAAATGCGCCACCTCCATATTCTTGTGCCAGAGTGCGAGCTGCAAATTCTTGAGGTATGACATCCACAGGCTTATCATCCTCCTTTACAATAACCATACGCCTAGATACAAGTTTAATGAGAAATTATAGCATAAAAATATTGGTACAGACAAAAATAAAAGAGACAAAAATAAAAGTACGAAGTACTTCATGAATCCTTGCTAGTACACCTACTGCTACTCAAGGCAGCGCGACACAATGACACTCCTAACGAGTTAAATGAACATTCATACATGACAGGTGCTAAGAAATTAACGAGAAGTAGGTTACTTAGCCTAACAAGAAAAAAAACTGCCAATCATTGTCTAGGACAGCCATAAAGTATAAATGTCTAGTACAGCCATAATATATAAAACGGGAGAGAAACATTATGCGTTGCAGAGTTTAACTAACATAGATGTTAAAACCAGGTAAGTAACATAAAAATTTCCAGAAACATCATCGAGCCAAGTGTCTACGCTTGCAAGTTCGCAACAAAGGAAGTGGAGATAGTTACCCTTTCTCCGCGGGGCGGCCTTCGATCCAGAGCAGGCGTCCATCCCCAGCGAGCGCGATCCCTCCGAGGCGCCGTTCAGCGCCGGAGACAACGTCCGCGGTGATGGGCGACCTCCACGACCCGTACGGCGCCGCCGATGGCTTCTCGCCGCCGGCCGCGGCGGGCGACGCGGCGGAGGCGGAGGAGGACATACGGGGCGGCAAGAGCAGGGCCCCGCGGCGGCGGAAGCTGGGGAGGGCGCGGTGGAGGATGTGGGCCGGGGCGGCGGTGGGGGAGCGCGCGGGGGAGAAGATGGAGGCGAGGCGTGTCGCCATTTGCAGAGTGCGGGCTCTGTTTTATAATGGTGGAGGGTTTGGTGGGGTTTAGCTGCCGTTGCAGCTAATGCAAGACTGCCACGGTAGTCTTGATTTGCTGACATACGGGGCATTATCTGTTTCTTTTTTGGAAGGATTTAGCATTTCTGCTGGTATACTACAACGTTGAATTCCTCTTGTCCAGCAGAACTTGAAGCACTGCATGTAAATTTGTCCAAAAAAATTGCTCTACTCCAAACAGATCCTGATTAGCTGCCCAGCAGGTATCTATTTAGGGACTTCTGATATTCACGGGAATTATTTAGTAATTTTGTAGAAATTAATTCACTTTTGCAGAAAATGCAGGGTTTATGAAAAAAAATGCTCAAATCCAAAGGAGGCATTGCGACTTCTACAGAGAATGAGCTTATTAAAATTATACATTTTGAATAAGATGAATTATATCATACATTTTGTTTACTTTATTTTATCATTAAATATACTTGAAATATATCTTACAATTTTGAATAAGATGAATTATAAAGATAAAGTTCAAAATCAACAACAAAACAATTTAAGAATGAA
This sequence comes from Zoysia matrella, assembly GCA_001602295.1. NCBI lineage: Eukaryota > Viridiplantae > Streptophyta > Magnoliopsida > Poales > Poaceae > Zoysia > Zoysia matrella. The sequence goes on from BCLG01004346.1 coordinate 13,676, forward strand.
GTATATCCAAAAGGCAAAAAAAAATACTTCTATAAAGAACGGCAAGTCCGAAAGCGATACAAGCTAAATTAATCAATCCACTAGCAGATTCTCGTATTATACTAACACGTTGCCCATCAAATCTGAGGTTGAAAACCCCCGTTATCTACAACTCGCAAAAGCATAGTTATAAACTGATAGACGATATAAAATTGTCATTGTATAATTATCAATGAAAAACGTATACATATAGGCTGATTTCAGTTCGTATCCTTGCCGTCTCATAGAAGCAACGTCCAGCAGGATAGGAAGGAGACCAACTGAATTAAAGCTAATTAAAGCTATCCGATAATAGCGTGCGCAAATATAGAAATTGACTACATGCACGGCACAGCTAATGGAAAATAAAGAGGAATAAAGTGCTTCCTAAAATAGCTGACTAACATAAATCTCACCCTAGTTAGTTGGTCGCACACACAGGCTACAATACTGATGTTTAAGTTTGGGTGTTTTCTTGATAGTACGTTCTTTTGTTGTAAAAATATACATAGCCATCTTTCCCTACAGGTAGAGTTTTTATTGTAGTCACTGCAAACATTAACAAAAAGCTACTATTATAGAAACAATTTTGCTAGGATGCCTCAAAGCTAATTTTCAACCCGAAACAGTGTTGCACGTATTAATTTCACAATACATTTGTCATCTTAAGGGCAGCTCCAGCCTTGGTCTTTTGTTTAGCCACTGCGAAGTTGCAAGACAGATGCGCTAGCTTTGGAGAAATTCTGGCACCGAAGAAAAAGAGAGCTCCCCGGTGCGATGGCTTCATGAATAATCAAACAAACATCTGTAAATCAAAACAAGCGCTTTTACATAGGTAAGAGCATCCGAATATAAGGGTATTTTGCGCTACAATTTTCACAAATTCAGCAGCTCAAAAAGCCCGGTGTTAGAGCATCGCAAACATCACAGGCGCTGTGTAGTGTAGCCACCTGAAAACGATAACAGCAGGAATGGTCATAAATAGTGAGTGCCGTCGCCAGATCAGATCACAGTCCACAAGGCGTTAAATGAAAGATGGGATGAATCCGGTTATAGATTATCTCTTCCACTAAAAATATATAAGATGCAAAAGGATTTAATTTATTTTAAAAAGTTTTAAAATCGACGACCGATATAGGCCAGTACGTCAAGATACTACGGCCAGATCTTGTCATCGCTGATGTTTTTGCCAGACGTGACGCAGGTGATGACAACCGCCAGGAGCGAAAGGGACACGAACGAGAGAAGTGTAACCTCGTGCCCCAGAAAAGTCGCCGGGTCGATGACGAACAAGAACTTGGGAGCCGTGCCCCCAAGTAGGCGATGACAGTCGCAGGCGATGACGACTGGTCTCAGGCTCCTGTAAATACTTTCGCACCAGTGCAGGGCAGCCGTGCAGAAGCAGACGCAAAGAACAAGAACTTGCTCTCAAAACTTGGGAGCAATCAAAAAACCAAGCCAAAGATGGCGCCACAGCTGGAGGAAAATGCGATCCCGCTAATGACGCCGTACAAGATGGGGCCGTTCCAGCTCTCGCACCGGGTGGTGCTCGCGCCCCTGACGCGGTGCCGGTCCTACGGCAACGTGCCGCAGCCGCACGCCGCGGTGTACTACTCCCAGCGCGCCACCAGGGGCGGCCTGCTCATCGCGGAGGCCACGGACATCTCGCCCACCGCGCAGGGGTACCCGGAGACGCCCGGCATCTGGTCGCAGGAGCAGGTCGAGGCGTGGAAGCCCGTCGTCGACGCCGTCCACCGCAAGGGCGCGCTCTTCGTCTGCCAGATTTGGCACGTCGGCAGGGCCTCCAAAACCGGTACGTGTTCGATTGATCGCTGCGTGTTTTTCTGTTGTGCGATCGAGCGCGGTTATTAACTTGACTCATCGTTAGTTACACTGATCATTCTTCGGGAACAATCGCGCAGAGTTTCAGCCGAACGGACAGGCGCCCATCTCGAGCACGGACAAGCAGGTAGAGCCGGCCGCGGAGCGCGCGGAGCTCGACCTGCTGTACTCGAAGCCGCGGCGGCTGCGCACGGACGAGATCCCCGGGATCGTGGACGACTTCCGGCGCGCGGCGCGGAACGCGATCGCGGCCGGGTTCGACGGCGTGGAGGTCCACGGCGCGCACGGGTACCTTCTGGAGCAGTTCATGAAGGACAGCGCGAACGACCGCGACGACGCGTACGGCGGGAGCCTCGAGAACCGGTGCCGCTTCGCGGTGGAGGTCATCGACGCCGTCGTCCGCGAGGTGGGCGCGCACCGGGTCGGCGTCAGGCTGTCGCCGTTCGTGGACTTCCTCGACTGCGTCGACTCCGACCCCGTCGCGCTCGGCGAGTACATGGTGCGGCAGCTCAACCGGCACGACGGGCTGCTCTACTGCCACATGGTGGAGCCGCGCATGGCCAACGTCGACGGCCGGAGGCAGATTCCCCACAGGCTCCTCTCGTTCCGCAAGGCGTTCAACGGCACGTTCATCGCCGCCGGCGGGTATGACCGAGAGGAAGGCAACAAGGTGGTGGCCGATGGTTACACTGACCTCGTCGCCTACGGGAGGCTCTTTCTGGCTAATCCGGACCTGCCTAAGAGGTTTAAGCTGGACGCACCCTTGAATAAGTATGATCGCTCCACGTTTATCAGTCGGGATCCAGTCGTCGGCTACACCGACTATCCTTTCCTTGAAGATTGCCATGATGACCAGTCGTTTGCAACTGCGTAACTTTAAGTATCACTTGGGATTCATTTGGATGAATAGCGTGCATGTTTATGTAACTCCTAAATAAATGATTCATATATGGTACTTATTTTAGCCTTTCTTTATGATACTCTTGATAGAGTTTGTTTTGTATGAATCGATACGTATATATTGGTGTACAAAATATAAAGTCAACTGGTTTGAGAAGCAATAAAGGACTTGTATAGATGTCATACACTCTGTACTCAGCATCAGCATTTTTGCCCCATCTGATAAACCCTTTCAGCATTCTGTGGGCGGCGCCAACTACTATGCGTTGGGGTGATAAAATGCCACAGCACGTAGAATCTTTCACAATTTCACAATATGCTTCGATATTTTTCAAATTTAAAGCAAAACCTCGGCCGTTTACGGCCCAGCACTTGACAAGGCTAATCCAAAATACTTACTCAGCTTGTTACCGCCACCAACTATGAGCGTTCGGGTACTCTGGGACGGTTGCAGACACCTTCTTGGGCTTTGCGATGAGCATGCCGTCCTCTGGTGGCGTGCTGCAAGAAGTGCTTAACCGTGTCGGGCTGGCCCAATTAGCACAACGGCCCACTAGGACACGCCCAACTCACTTGGGAATGGTCCGAGGAAAGCACCACCACGTCGCACCGCACCCACCTGGCGCACCACCATTGTCTCCTCCTCCACAGTCGAAGAAGAAGCCGGATCCACCCGATGTGCCATTGCCGCCAAAGAAGACGTTGGGTCGACCAATGGCGCTGATGAAGATGTTGCGCCACCGCCATCGAAGAGGGGGCTGGCTAGCCGAGGACGAGCAGGCAACACGTCAAAAGCTTAGACCTAGGGTGTGTGTCGAGAGCTGGAGAGGAGAGTAGGAGGGCAATGAGGGGTTGGGGGATAGCGGTGAGCTCGTCCAAAGGAGAGCGAGTGCGTTGCAAGCTCGGACGAAGAGGTGAGAGTTTTGATCACGGTGGGCTTTGCTGTTAACAGGTGTAAACAGGCCATGCTGTGGTGAGCTATTATTAGGTTGCAATGGGCCCGTGTTAATCGGGCTGAGCTGGACCAGCAGGTGGACCAAGGTATCAGCCCAGCACAGTGTGCAGACTGGGCCATGCGTATTTGGACTGGGCTGGTTTTTCCGTGCTTCAGACAAGTCCACTCGGCATGACCCTTTTGGACAACTGTATTGAGAAGTACACTGCGATGTGCGACTGCAACGTATTGCTGTAGGACCGGCACCACGTTAACGGCACGAGCGCTACCTGGTGAAGACCTCGAGCCCCCACCCCCCAACCAATCTTCTACGGCGCCAGCCCACAGCATCACCTCCATCACGACATGGAGCACCATCTTGTCACCGTTTCCGCAATCTAGATGCGCCGCGTATCACACCTACGCGCACGGCCGCATGTCCTGCTGCCAGTCATCAACTCATCACGTGTGAACGAGGCATGACATGGCTAATATGTCGAAGGTTGCATTTTTATTTCAAAATAAGTCTACTTAACCCCAACTACGGTAGGTCTATTACTTTAACCCCTTATCTTTAAGGGCAAATAAAACCAAATTTCCAACCCGTCCCAATAAACTATCAAAAACCAGCAGGGCAGCACCTTTTACCCGTTGCTTCTGTGTCCGAAAGAAAACTGCTACGCAACTGTCGTATGACAGACAACTACTACCCAGCAGGCTACCGTAACTGATCTAAAAAAAAAGCAGGTTAATTCCATTGAGAATATCCGCGTAATAGGAGAAGCGACAGGAATTTTCAACTCCGACGATGGATGTACGTGGTCAAATCATGGGCGCATCGTATCACTCTTGGACACATAGATGCAGGCTACTTTGTGTTGTCTCTTTCTTATTTCTCAGACGAAATAAAATATGCTGAGCTTTGCTCATCATTTGAACAGAATGAAAACCTGTCTTTTTTTTTTCTTTATCGTCTTGGATTAGTCTTGTTTTGATAATGCTGGTAAACTGAACAATAGGCGAGCAAAAATGTCACATATGGCACAGAGTCACCTCTCCGTCCATTGTTATATGGTCCAAGTCCATTGATCGATTATAAAGCGTTTGCATCTGACTGTATCAACCTAGTTCATCAAACCCGTGCGACCGCACCATGTCGTTAATTATCAGATTATTTCTAGCAGAACTCCCAAGTCTCTTTGGGACGACAGGTGCTACTCAACCACTGCCGATGGAAAAGAAAAGGAAACACGTGTTCAACCAGGTTGATGCTTTATTATAGTACATTCATGTTGCACATGTCACAACTCACAAGAAGTCAATAACTATATTATCAAACACAAGCACATTATCAAACATAAATAAATACGATAATCCTCACGGCTAAGCTTGACTCTTGGAATAGCCAACAACCGGATCCTGCGTGCGGTGGAAGGTGGAGCGAGCGGTCATATTTGTTCTGGGGTGCATCTAGTTCGAAGCTTCTTGGCAGATATGGATTGGTCAAAAAATCTTTTTTTTTTAAGGAACCGGCACAAGAAGGTGCCAATTTCATTAATTAAAGAGGAGTATCCAGGGTGATGGTGTCAAAATTCTATCATTTACAGGGCAATAAAAGACTAAAAGAACACTATAAACAAGTCGTTATGACTAATCCCTCGGACACAGTTGTGCTAAGTGTCGAGCTCTGGCCAGCATCCAGGTTCGAGCCTCTTCCTTAATCTTCAATACCAGCGAGGTCGCCGAGAGCTCCCTTCGATCAAAAGTACGTTCGTTTCTCTCCTTCCATATCTCCCAGTTCACCAAGAGTACTTGGGTACGGATCCCTTTCTTCGGAGTTCCCTGCAAAGTGGCGAAGTAGAGCCACCACTCTGGAAGTGATGCTATCGGGGGCAGTTGCCCGGCTGAAGTTGAGGGACGCCTGTCCAATGCGCCATTGCATCCCATATTCTACGCGAAAATTTGCAGTCTAATAGCATGTGTTGCGCCGTCTCTGGTGTGTGCCGACAAAGAGAGCAAAAGGTATTGTTCTGCCAGCCTCGGTTTTGCAGTCTATCCGCCGTCCACACCCGGTTCTGCACGATTAGCCATGCAAAGGTCTTACATTTAAGAGGAGCCCAGGCGCGCCAGAAGAGTGTGTTATAGGTTGTCCCCAAAGATCCGATAAACTGTGCCTTGTATGCCGAAGAGGTATTGTATGTACCATCAACGGTAAGCTTCCACTCAATGGTATCTTGAATTTTCGGCTGCAGGTGTGTGCCTTGGATCAGGTTCCATAGATGCACAAGTTCCTGAATGTGTGTCGTTGAGATGTGTCCGTGGAGGTTTAGATCAGCTATCCATTTGTTATCCTGAAGGGCATCTCTGACTCTAGCTGACTTTCTTGTGGAGAGGGCATAGATTGTTGGTGCGAGATCTTTGGGTCTACACCCCCAAGCCATGTGGAATGCCAGAAGTCTGTCATGGCCCCATTGCCCAGAGTGAGAGACGTTGCAGCTGCGAAGAGTAGCTTGTTGGTCTCATCACAGGGGTTGCCCATTCCTATCCAAGCCTTGTCTCGTGATGTCCACTCATTCCAAAGCCAGCGAATTCGAAGAGCTCTAGCAAATTTCTCCGTGTTGAGAATGCCCAGGCCCCCATTTTCTTTGGGCATACACGTACAAGACCAGTTTATCTTGCATTTACCGCCTGTCAGTGCTTCGTTGCCTGCCCAAATGAATTTCTTCCTCTTCCTGTCCAGTTCTTCAAGGACCTCCTTTGGGATATTTAGGGATGTAAGGAAGTAAACTAGTTGGGACGACAAGACCGACTTAACAAGGGCCGCACGACATGCGAGGGACATATTTCTCTCTTTTCAACTCAGTAGTCGGCTAGCCGCTTTGTCTATTAGAGGTTGATAATCCACCCTCCTCAATCTAGATACCGAGAGGGGAAGACCTAGATATTTGATGGGGAAATTAGCTCTGGCCGCAGGAAGATTCTCAAGAATGTCATCCAAGTCTATTCCTTCGCGTCGGATCGACACTATTGAAGACTTTTGAAAGCTTGTGTTGAGCCCAGAGGCTTGACCGAATCTCTGAAGGATTGTAGCTAGGTTGTTCACATTCTCTTTGGTTGGGTTTATGAGGACCATTGCGTCATCTGCGTACATGGAAGTGCGGAGTCTAAGTTTGTCTTCCGCGAAGCCTACTGAGAAGACCACGTTCTGTCGCTAGATAGAGAAGGCGTTGTAGAGAGTCTATTGCAAGGATAAAGAGAAGGGGCGATAGGGTGTACCCTTGTCTTAGTCCCCTTACATGTTGAATGTATTCGGTAGGGATGCCGTTTACCATGACTGTAGAAGAGGAAGATGCCAAGAGAGCAGTAATCCAGTTTGTCCATCTCAGTGGGAAGCCCCAACATTGCATAAGTTTTATCAGATAGTCCCAACATACGGAGTCAAAGGCTTTCGTGATGTTCAGTTTGAGGAGCAGCATTGGCGTCTTGTTTCTATGGTAACGCCTTGCTAGGTTTCGGACATAGAGAAAATTGTCATGTATACTGCAGCCCTTGATGAACGCACTCTGACTTTGTGAGATGATTGTATTAATACGTGGCGCCAAGCGAAGGGCTAGAATCTTAGTCAACAATTTTGCTACCGCGTGAATGAGGCTTATCGGCCGAAAGTCCGTTATCTTGTCCGCCCCTTCTTTCTTTGGGATAAGAAGAACGTTTGCCAAGTTTATGCATATTTATTGATCTGAGGTTGTATACTGCTTGACTTGTAGAAGTTGGCAGTATACCCATCTGGGCTTGGCGCTTTGTCATTTGGCATTTGATTTAGTGCCACTCGTACCTCAGTCTCTGTAAACAGGGTTACAAGAGCAAACAACTCCAAAGGTTGGATACCTAGGCTTGACCAATTGATGTCCGTGGATCGTTGGTGGCATGCCCATGACTACGGAGAAGTGTTCATAAATAATCTGTTCTTTCTCTTGATGATTGACCACCCACCCATTTGTTTTTTGTAATCTTTGTATGAAGTTCTTCCTTCTCCTTCCATTTACTTTAAGATGGAAGTATCTTGTGTTCACTTCTTCTTTGATGTTGGTTATTCTTGAAGCCTGTCTCTTCCTGGCGTGTTCCGGAATCGCCAAACCCATTACTCTTCGCTTTAGCTTTGTTCTCAGGGTAGTCTCTTTTGTTGTCAGTTCTCTATTCTCTTGGGCAATGTCCAAGTTTAAGATCACATCCATGGCCATGTGGAACTGTAGTTTTGCCTCGGACAGAATGGTTCTGCTCCATCTTCTGAGACTTTTGGCAGTTTTGATGAGCTTTTGGCCAAATCTCTGCAGTGGCTCTGTCTGGGAGATGGGTTGGTTCCATGCCTGTTGGACAATTTCCTGAAAACCTGGGAGTTTAACCCAGATGTTTTCGAACTTGAATTGCCGTGGTCTAACTGGTCCGCCTTGGTTTGACAGAAGAAGCGGGCAGTGGTCCGACAATGAAGTGGCTAGGGCGTGTAAGACATGTTGATCAAAGGCAATATCCCACTCCGCATTGCTGAAAATGCGGTCCAATTTGACAAGAGTCAGGTGGCGCCGCTCATTACTCCATGTGAATTTTCAGTTCTGGAGATGAATTTCATAAAGTTCACAGTAGTTTAAGGCCGCTAGAATCGTCTCATTTGTGAGAGATTGAGGTTTGAGTTGTTCTTATCCGCAGCTCTGTATATCTGGTTGAAGTCACCAAGAACTAGCCATTTTTCTCCGCCCAGCGGTTTAAGGCGACGGATGTGCCTTAAGAAGGTGTTCTTCTCCGTGCTTCTTGTTGGCCCAGAAGGAAGGTTGTGCCGCATCGTTTGAGAGTTATTTGAGCCGACATCGAGTAGCGTCCTACACGGATGTCTTGTGCTTCAATGTAGTCATCATTCCAAAGTAATAGAATCCCTCCTCTAGTGCGCCTAGAAGGCTTGGAAGCATAACCCTTAAGCTTAAAGCCCCCTAGAAACGCTGCTAGGTCAGAGTCGATGTTTCGCAATTTGGTCTCTTGGAGGCAAGCTAGTTGACATGTTGTTGCTGAGATTGTTTCGTGAACCGTTGAGCATCTAGCCGCTGAATTCAAGCCCCTAACATTTCAACAGATTATGTCGAGTTGTGGTGTCGTCATTTGATAAACTTGAAAAAAACTCTGGGCTTTGGCAAGCCTATCCAGGCGCTTGGGTTGAGCTGGAACACTTGGATTCTGCACCGAGATCAGTTGAAATAACTCTGCACTAGGGGCAGACACAAGGAGGGGACACCGAATTGTATTCAGGTACATAACACAAGCTGCTAGCAAAATGAGACTGCAGCCTACATAACTAGAAAAAAACATAAGCTGCTTGCAAAATGAGACAGCAGCACACACAACTAGATAAAACATAAGCTGCTTGCAAAATGGGAAAGCAGCACACGCCACCAGATAGATATGGTTGACAATACATTGGAAACTAACAGGCTTCTAGCTGGATACTACGGCAGGCAGTCAGGCAAAGGCCTGGACTTCATCTTGGACATCCGGTGCTCCTTCCCCAGCAACTTGCAGCAGGGCAGCGTCAATGCCTTCTGCTCCATCATCCAGGTCGAAGATCGCTGTGAAAGCAAGCAATGACATGGGCCGGTAAAGGCCCCTAGAACATGGCTACATAGTTAGCTAGCGCCTGTTGGAGATTTGTTTCGTCGTTGCGAGCTAGGAGCCCAAGGCGCTGGCAGAGGACCTTGCGGGCTCGCTCCACCGATGGCATTGCCGGCCTGTTTACAAGACGTGCACAGCATCGCAGCGGCCATGCGCCTATATTGCTGCAGCGTCTCACTTTGGTCCGGGCTGTTGTGGCAGCGGACATTGCAGCAGCGCAGGGGAGGGTGGCTGGAACATGTCTTCCACCCCTCCTGGAAGCACCTTAGTGCTTTGCCCGTGCACAGGCAGCAGCTCAGCATAGTCCCCGTTGGTAGCAGGAGGTGCTCTGCTTGCCGCTGCATCCTCAGTGTCATCAGCAGTCGACACGAGCACCGCAGCCCGGCATGAGCTCCGCAGCCGGCGCATGCTCAGGAGGTGGTGTCTGCCCCGACAGCACCCCCACCAAGTCATCAGCAGCATTGCCCTGTTGTGCTGCCGCGGTCAGCTTGGCTTTCATCTTCACCAGAGCTTCGTCCACGAGCGCTATGGTTGGCGCCAGCTCGTCGAGGGAGTCAACAGGTCCAGCGGAGTGGCCAGACCAGGCTCCATTCCGGAGGTTCAGGTCATGAGAAGGGGAGCCTGATCCGGCGCTAAGGAGACGTGCTCCCATCTCTGTCGCTTTGCTGATGTAGTCCCCTGCCCGCATCATCCAGGTTCCCTGCTGTTCCTGGAGGATGCTCATGGTCTCTTGGAGCGGCAAGAGAGCTGAGGCAACTTTCGCCTCAAGGATGGCAGTGAATTCACGGCGCAGAAAGTCAGCTTGCGCGGTGAAGGTGGACTGCAGGTCAGTCGTGCTCGCCATCTTGAGGGTGCTGATGGCAGGGAGTGTTGAGACCTGTGCGTCTGCCTGCACAGATGGCAAAGTGGTGAAGGCTTCACTGCGTGTGTAGCCACCACCTCTGCCCGCTCCCGAGCGGCGCCGGTTTTGCTGGCCTTGGCGCCGTCTCCTCTGAAAGGATGTCACAGCAGGATCTTTGCCAGCCCGACGGTTCCATCGACCACCCGTGGGTCCACGGTGATCGTCGTCATCATCTTGCCTGCGCGGTGGCCACTTGAAGGCGGCGTGGTCATCAGCAGAGCCTCATGTTGAAGATCTGCGGCGAGTGTCGACGTTGTCGCTGATGTCGGAGTCGTCGCGCTCGAGGCGAGCACGCTTGGCAGATTGAGCCGGCCTCTCGTCTTCGTGGCCGCGCAGGTTGAGCCAGCCTTCGAAGACATTGCACTTCTCCTCGCGTGACCGTCCAGCCTCCTGCCCACGATGTCCTCCGTCTGAGCCGAGGCTCAGCTGGTCCTCTGGCCGATCCAGAGGCGGCAGAGGAAGCTGGATCGGGGCAAGTGTGGTGCCGTCCGGCGGGACACCATCCCGGATGCGGTAGTGCCATGGTGGTAGACGGCGGCGAGCTGGCTTGAAGCTCGGCAGAGTGGTTGCATCCTGCAAGTTAAAAGAAGCCGTGGAGTAATCCTCGATTACCTCCAGATGAAGAAAAACCTCATACTTAAGACCCTGCTGCCACCGATCAGGTGGTGCCTCGGAGACCAGAGCCGCTGACGACATGTCCGAAGGCCGGTGCGTGAAGATCAGCCACACTGACTTGGGGATGCTGCTGGGTTCGCCGTCCACGCCCACAGCTCAAAGTGACGGGTATCCGTCGGCTGCACCAGGTCGGTGTTGACCCACAGCTCAATGTTCAAACTGGATCAGGAATGGTTTCGGCTTGTGCACAGTGATGAAGACATCACCTGTGTCGAGGCCGAACTCCTCTATGACGGCCTCTTCAATCTGCTTGGCCCCTTTGCCCGGTGGCAGGGATAGGGCCCAAGGGATCATGGTGCACCCTTCCCACTCACGGCGTTCACGCTCCAGGTCGAAGGTTGTTGGGACGTGGAGTGTGTCAACATCCGGCCGGGTGTCGCGGTCGCCAAGGGCTATCGGAGCAGTAGCCGTCGGTGAAGAGGCAGGGGCCGGACTTGCTGCCATCTGTGAAGAGATAGGGGCCGGACAAGCTTCCGTCTTCCGGTGAGGACTCGGGTGAGAAGGCCGTCGACGCAGCGGTGAAGGCTCTCGACAGCTGCGCTTCTTGTGGCCCAACCTACGGCAGCGGAAGCAGCAGATTAGATCTCTGCAATCTGCGGCGCGATGGTCTGGTGCAAGGCAGTTGAAGCAGCATCCTGCCGTTCGCCTTTTGAAGAGGCGAAGCTGGGGGAGCTGCTCTGCCCTTGGAGCATGGACATCTCTTCTTGAAGACGAGTCACGTCGGCCATACCCCTTTCGCGGCGCCTCGAGCTCCTCCCGGCTTGAATGGGGCTTCTTTCTCCACCAGCGACGCGGACGCACCACCATCCACTGTTGATCCGCGGAAGCGGAATTCCCGGCGGTGGCTCGAGCAAAGCGAACAGCCTTGCTGTCAGCTCGGTGGGGGAACTGTAACTGCCGCCACATTGAAGGGGCATGCGGAGTTATTAGGGTATGGGCGTTTGACTACCTCCGCGAAAGAGGGGACGGCGGAGTGGGGCGGGTGTCGAGGACGAAATCCACCTCTGCAGAGGGGGAGCAACGATCCCGGCAGAGGGGGCGGCGACGGCGGGGAGGGAAGGTGGGGAGCTGTCCCCCCATCTAGATCTAGCTGGCTTGGGGACGGGGAAGCCGTCGATGCTTTGGCTGGGTGGGGGCGACGAAGGAGGTTGGGGGGCGAAGGGGAGTGGGCTAGCGATGGCTGACGGGAGGTGGAAGGGCGGTGCTAGTACGCCGGCGGCGGAGTCGCCACGGAGGAGAGCGCAACCCAGCCCAACCCGGTCTCCATTTGCTTTTGCAGCACATTATGGTGCACATTGGCCAAAAAATCGTTGTAATCTGTACTTCTTCCTCCCACAAATCTACTCTGTTCCCTCCATTTCAGCCATCTCTGTTATGCTGCTCCCTTCCCTCTATAATTTATACTGTAGGTACCTTGTGTCCGATCTATAAAATACTACTGTGGTGCAAACAAATTCATATTGTGTTTACAAACAGATGAGTCAGAAAGTTAATACCAACAAAAATTTAAGGCCCCCATTTGGAACAGAAGAAACATTTCTGTTTCTGAGTTTTATCATGTGAAATTCAATTAATTTTTGTGAAATTTATAAAAAAAAATACTGTGTTTTAAAAGGACCTAACTAACAAAACATTCAATAAGATAAAATAAAAGTAACACAAGAAAGCCGTTGGATCAATATAGATTTTCTTCTTCAAACAAATACAGACATTTTTTCAATTTCTTTCTGGTAATACATTTATTTCTTCAAACACATACAGAACAAAAATAAACAATCATGCACTAATCGAAATAAAAATTTCATAAAGAATGCTGGAGTGATGATATATGTGCTGAATGAACCCTGCACAGTACCAATCCCAATTCACTCCAGGAGCTGGATAATTCAAACAGATGAAGTGCAAATTTAAGCATGAACATCGGAGTCCTCGGTGATGTCGTCGAGGAACGGGTAGTCCGTGTAGCCAACAACCGGATCCTGGATGTAGAAGGTCGAGCGGTCATACTTGTTCAAGGTCGCGTTCAACTCAAACCTCCTCGGCAGGTCTGGGTTGGCCAAGAAGAGCCTCCCGTAGGCAACGAGGTCGGTGTACCCCTCCGCGACCACCTTGTTGCCTTCGTCCCGGTCGTACCCGCCCGCGGCGATGAACGTGCCTTTGAACGCTTTGCGAAACGGAAGGAGCCCGTGCGGGATCTGCCTCCGGCCCTCGACGATGGCCATCCGCGGCTCCACCATGTGGCAGTATAGAAACCCTTCGTGCCTGTTGAGCTGCTGCACCATGTAGTTCCCGAGCGCGACGGGGTCGGAGTCCACGCAGTCCATGTAGTCGACGAACGGCGACAGCCTGATGCCAACGCGGTGGGCGCCCACCTCGCGGACCACGGCGTCGACGACCTCGACGGCAAAACGGCACCGGTTCTCGAGGCTCCCGCCGTAGTCGTCGTCGCGGTCGTTCGCGCCGTCCTTCATGAACTGCTCCAGGAGGTACCCGTGCGCGCCGTGGATCTCCACGCCGTCGAACCCCGCCGCAATCGCGTTCCGCGCCGCGCGCCGGAAGTCGTCCACGATCCCCGGGATCTCCTCCGTGCGCAGACGACGCGGCTTCGAGTACACCGTGCCGGACTCCTCGTCCGGCGTGATCTGCTTGTCCGTGCTCGAGATTGGCGCCTGTCCGTTAGGCTGGAAATCTGCCAATTGTATCAGGAAACAAAATCATCAGCCCCGAAAACGATAAGTAATCATTTCAGACGAAGTAGCAAGGAAACCAATCGATTTCTAGTCCATTAGGCTGAACATGTGCGCTCGTTAGTTTAACACGTACCGGTGGTGGAGACTCTGCCGCAGTGCCAAATCTGGAGAAAGAACAACGCGCCCTTGCGGTGGACGGCGTCGACGATGGGCTTCCACGCCTCGACCTGCTCCTGCGACCAGATGCCGGGGGTCTCCGGGTACCCCTGCGCGGTGGGCGAGATGTCCGTGGCCTCCGCGATCAGCAGGCCGCCCCTGGTGGCGCGCTGGGAGTAGTACACCGCGGCGTGCGGCTGCGGCACGTTGCCGTAGGACCGGCACCGCGTCAGCGGCGCGAGCACCACCCGGTGCGAGAGCTGGAACGGCCCCATCTTGTGTGGCGTCAGCAGCGGGATCACCTCCTGATGCACCATCCTGAAGAGATAAGGCACCTCTTCCGGGAAGAAGTCTGGTCGATCGGTCGCCGGCGACGAACGCGGTGCAGCGCGAGCTGTGCAAAGACTATTGGCTAGGAGGAGCTCTGGGCTCTTGGCTTGCTCTGTATCTTGCTCTGGTTTACTGTCTGGTTCTTCTCCAACGGTGCCGGGGTGCCGGAGAATTTATACATGCCGGAGCGGACGCTCGCGGCGTATCGGCGGTCGCCAGCCGTCCCTCTTTGACCTCCTGGCTCGGTTCCCACAGTCGCCGCCTGCGTCACCCTTTTCGTCATCCACTCGGTCTTCCCGTTTCGAGAAGATTCATGATTCATCCCGTCGGTGGTCAGTCGCGCGGCGGCAGTTGCACCTCTTACACACATGCGTTGCATCTGGACGCGTTTCGCACGCTCTCTCACCAACCACACGTGCGCCGTGCGTCAACCTGAATAAGGGATGACGCAAGATCGCACTGGTAGGGAATAGGGATCTTCTTTGCCACTCAGCTCTGTGCCATTCTTGCGTGTGCATATGCCGCATGGGACGGTGTTATCACTAGTCTAGTGGCGGGCACGGCGTTGCTAATTACTACAGTAGTAGTAGCAGCAGTTAAACATAGGAAAAATCACTGCCGTCTTATATTTAATGGATTGACTTTTAAATTAAAAAAATCCATCCATTAAATCAACTCTTACACTCTGGATCCCATAAAGTTGCACCTTTCATTATACAAGTCCCAATATCCGTGCTAATTCTACGGTTTAAAAAAAGGGACAATGGTGTTTCAGTCATATATTTTTAGTCTAATTGTGATTCAGTTATTGATTTTTAGATTTTGTGATTCAACTATCACTTTTTGAAAGTGAACGTGAATTGTACCACAAGTTTGTTAAGTGACTAACAGTTTTAAATTTTGGTGTGAAAAGACAAAATTGTCTATTGTGATTGTATCATGATTTTGTTAATTTTATTGTATTTATACAAGAATTTAAATTTAAATTTGAAAATTTAAATTGTTGATATAATTTGATCACATTTTCAAACATTGAAATATGAATTTGAAATTTTCAAAAAATTGAATCATGAATTTAAATTCCAAACTTTTGAAATCTAAATTTTAAATTTTCAACATTTTGAAACCTAAATTTTAAATTTTTAAAATTTGAAACATGAGTTCCAAATTTTCAAAATTTTGAAACCTGAATTCCTGACATTGAAATCTGGATTTAAAAGT
>BCLG01004347.1:2457-26478 GCA_001602295.1 Zoysia matrella
ATCTATGTATCATAAAACTACATATTTAAGTAATTGTATCATAAAACTACATATTTTGTGAGTGGTGCATCACAAAACTACAGATTTAAAAAGTCACAAAATATGTAGTTTTGTGATATACTTTCGTAAATCTGTAATTTTGTGATACATGGATGCACTGAATGTGTAGTCTTGTGAAACTGTGTGTTAAATCTGTAGTATTGTAATAGTTTTGACAAACTAGTTGCAGTTTTGTGAAATTTACTCTTAAATAAATCCGTAAATCACTCCACCCTAACTTTTATCAGTTTATAATTAAAAAAAAGGTTGCCCTACACTAAAAACAACTATTATCTCCATCAAAAATAAGTGTTTGTTTGGGTTTTGTGCCATTTAACTTTGACCAATGATTTTTATAGATTTGATTAATTTTAAAAACCTAGTGTTTGCACTTTTAAATTTATTATAGAAATACTTTCATAATATATTATATATTATTTGTAAAAATTATTGGTCATGACATATTTGACTAATGCCAGATGTACACTTATTCTGGGACGAAGGGAGTAATTACTAGCACCATCGGTCCGGCACTAGCGCATAGTTTGGATACCGGTGTCCCCCCCCCCCTCGCTCGGTAGACTATGGGTGTAAATAGGTGCACCTAGCTAGGGTTATCCTCCAAACCTCATTAGTTAAAAAAAATTGAACTAAGTTTCAAAAACCCTTCATTTTTAGAAACTAGTTCTTTTGTTTGAATTAAAGAGGTTTAGAGGGTAACATCAAACATTTAGAGGCATCTGATGTGTTTCATTTGGCATGAATCACATGGCTGAGTGGTGCAGGTGTTTAGGATTAAAATATGTGAAAAGTTCATTATTCAAGGAAAAAAAAATCAGATTACAATTTTTATAACTAGCCTCAAACAACTTGTTTAGTTTTTCTATAAATCAATTTATATAAATTATCTTGATAAAGTAGTTTATACTAAGGGCCTCTTTGATCTAACCGACTGATTGTTAGTCGAACTAATAATTAGTCAACTAATTATTAGTTCATTGTCTGTTTAAAGGTAGGACTAATAGTTAATCCATCCTCCAATGATATATCTGTTTTGACCTAGACTAACTGTTAGTCTTTACCTCTTTGGATCCATAACTAATTGTTAGATTTCGAGTCTATTTCTTTTTTTATGAAATTCCAAGTTGATTTCTGTGAAAACAATTTGTGGATATTTTAGACATTTTATAATACATACGAATTGTTAGTCCTTATTAGTTCTCTCGGATTAGACTAATTGAAAAACAATTAGTACATAGATAGACTAAAAATTAGTCTCTCTATTAGTCCTTCGTTTGAAACAAAATGACTAATTTTTAGTCGGCAAACAATTAGGGCACCTTTGGCAGCTACTGATTCTTTAGATTCACTCCTTATACTTCTGTGAGATGATTTTGATGAGTGAAAATGATTCTTTTTTATTCTCTAAGATAATCTTTCAAAATCAAGATAAAGAATCAATTCACAGAATAAAAAAGAAGCTACTTTTTTCAGCTTCTAATCACTTAATTCATTTCAGAGAATCAATTCACAGAATCAAAGAAAAAACACTTCTCCTTAAAAAAAATCGTTTGACAGAGCTCTTCTGACTGAGAGTAAAAAGATGAGAGCTCTGCCAAATGGGCTTTGACCGGATCCAAAAAGCTCTAAACCACATTGATTCCAAACATACCCGTAAGAACCGAACCTATGAATATTATCCAGTTAGGACAATTTTAGTTTTGAAAACGTCTTGTATACACAAACACAATCGTCATACTCCAAGGGACCACTATATCATCGCATCTCGAAAGCACATGCCGACCTTATCGGATCATATCGATCGGCGACGTCCATGTCCGCGGAAGAACAGAAGAGTACAGAAGGTCCTGCAAGCCGGGAGAATTTGGGATGGAGATAGGGTTTGCTTTAAGCGGAGCCGCCATCTTTCCGGAATTGGAGTTGCCGCCCCTGCGTCCGTGCTACGCGAGCCGATGCCCCTTTCCGGATCGAGTCGCCCGTGACGCGCTCGCGTACGCACACGGCACGCCCCAGCTTCCCAACCCGCCCTTTCCTTCTATAAAAGGGGAGGCAGTGCAGAACAAGCTCCATCATCGCAGCAGCAACCAGCAACACATCACCAGCATGAGCTAGCTAGCTCCATAGCTTCTACACCCACTGGTCACTTACCTGCTAGTAGTAGATGGTAGCAGCTGAAGTATTCCTATTGGTTTTCTCTTCAGTAGTTTTGATTCAGTATTTATGTCTCTACTGATTATCAGCATCACTTTATTTGCTATATATATGCCTTCGTCAAAAATGACTACGTTTTGAGCATGGAATGGCATGCATATGCATGGCTTGGAAGTCGAGAGGAAGCCAGGACTACGGAGAAGGTTGTTGACAGAAGATAGAGAGCACAGATGGCGAGGTGCACGTACAGGGCAGCACCTCGGTTCCTTTGTGCTCTCTATGCTTCTGTCATCACCTCCAGCTGCTAAACCGCCGCCGACCTTCCTCTTCCTCTTCTTCTGAGCATGCATCATCATCCATCGATGCAATTGCGATCTGACTCGACTTATACCGATACAGTTTTAACAGGTCACATCGGAAGCCGGCCGGAGATAAAGGGCAGTTCTCTATTCGAGGCGCCACGTTGTAAATTATTTTTTTTTTGGCAACTTGTAAATTTTTTTTTGGCAGTTCTCTACTCGAGGTCACATGGTTTGGCAACTTGTAAATTATTTTTTTTTTCTGTACGTTGTGTAGTAATAGGGGAAAGAGCATGTAGACAAGGTTCTAATTCCTATTTGGGTGCCAGTTCCTACAAATTTCTGGTTCCAAGGCTTCGCTGTACAATAATATACCCCAACACCAGTATATATGTACTACTTAATTATTTCTTTTGGGAAATAAGGGTAAAAATACGCTATGGAATACTCTTCCAGTTTTAAATTATTCACACCAGTTTTAAATTATTGATACCATTGACTTTTAATATCAATTTTGACCAATAGTCTCATTCAAAAAATTTATTCAAATATGTAAATTTTTTTATTGTTTGATTTATCATTAGTAAAATTTAAATCGCAACTAATAATTTTACATATTAGAACAAATTTTTTTAATAAAATTAATTGTCAAATTTGATGTTAAAAATGAACGATTGATTTAAAACTGAAGAGAGTAGTCCGTAAGTCGCCGATGAACCCAATGTTCACAACATATACGCCAACTCCTCTAAAAACAGATTTACGCCAACTTGTCAATAAAACAAAATTTAACGCCACAACAGGAACAAGAAAAAAAGCTTGATAGCTTTTGTCGGGATCACATACCCCGGATACCCAACAGATCGCACTCCAACGGGAGAAAGTCGGGGGTCGGATGGCACGGGCTCCGACCCCTCAGCGACGACCTACGGCGGCTATGTCTTGGCCGCGCAGGGGCGTGAAGACCCCGGGCTCCGAAGATCGACCCCCGGGAGCGACCCCCAGAAGGTAGGTACCGCGTTATGGTACATTTACCCTGGCGACCAGCTGCCATCCGTCCCGACGTTCACCACGGCGACACTCCAGCAGAAAGCTGCGACGGCTGCCAGACACGACGGGACAGCACTGTAGCCGGCGCAGTAGCGCCGGACGAGCATCACGGTACCCGCCGGCGTGCCCGACGCGACGGGTCATGACCACGTTTGGACGGAACGAAATGATGTCGACAACGACGGAAGGACCCACCTGTCGGCGAGACGACAGGATCGCGTAGGGCCCATTGCCTGTAACCCCAGGGCCCCTCCTATATAAAGGGAGGCCCGGGGAGCGATAGAAAGGGGTCGAACACCACCACAAGCAACAACCACAAACACACGAAAGACAAACTTGAGCCCCATCAGAACCCGGGAATCCTTGCATCAGTCCGAGCAAGCACCCCCCATTCTCCCGCGTTCTGGGTCCTCCCGCGAAGAGAGGTTCCCGTCTTGTAACATTATCCCTGAGATAATCCGCTCCTTGGACGTAGGGTATTACACCGTTCGGTGGCCCGAACCAGGCAAAAATCCCCTTGAGTCTACCTCAGATTAGGGCATATCGGATACGAAGGCATACCATCCCCACGATCGTATATTTGTTGTGCCGGCGGTCCGAACACCGACAGCTTTCTCATGATAAGTTCGTCGAGGATTCACTTTTTCTGTACTTGAAATCTTCCTCTGATGGTCATCCATCGGCAGCGATGAAGCTAGCCTCGTGGATCGGCGGTGTCAACGCTAATTTTTATTACTCCCTCAGTCCCAAATAAAGTGACATTTTTAACTTTTAGAAACTAATATAAAATTAGTTCAAATTTGAAAAATTATAAGCTATGTTTCACACACCTTAAATGATAAAGAAAAAATAAAAATATATATGATATTTATTATATTTTTTGATAAGATAAATGATCAAATTTGATATTAGGAGTCAACGGCGACAACAATTTAGAAATGGAGGGAATAACTATTTTCCTGGATTTAGTTTTTTTTTTTCACCTTATCCAAAGTTTCTAGGACAGTTCCATGTTCCAAGGTGGCTTCTTGTAACCACTATTCTCAAATGTGATAATAGGAAGTAATTTGTTCTCCTTCAATCTTCTCCTATATATTGGCTCCAACGGCCTGATTAATTGGCCCCTAGAGCGCAAGCTTGTCACCAATTCAATTTTCAGGCCATTTTTCCGTCGGATCTTTTGAGAAGCGTGATATATTATTTTGGGCTTCCATACAAGGTCATGTGGCCATCTTGTTCTCCAGGATTGTGACCTCACTAGTACATTTTAGTTACTTTTCTCAGGTTTGAGCATCGTGAAGAGAACAGAAAAGATTGCTTGAGGCACTAGTGAAAGAAGCAAGGAACGCGATAGCTGAGAATGCCAGAAATGCTTATGTTAAAGAAAGACTCAAGGCAAATATCCAATTCATAGAACGGTTGAGGAGGAAGACAGAAATTGAGGGTGGCTGAATAAGGGGCATTATGCAGAATATCTTGCTTGCGCTACACCCTTGCTGCGTTTAGTTGTTAATTTGGCTGTGGTGTAGGGTATTTAGCTTCTTTTTTTTGTGGACTGTAACACTTCATGCTTTGAATAAAAAAGCGAGTTGTTCGAATTCAAATTTTCAGAACCGAGCTCAAAAACAATTAAAACGATTCATGTGAATTTCCAAATTTCAAATTTGAATTCAAATTTCAAATGCAAGTTCAAAAATTTTAAAGCAATATTGTGAAATAAAATTCTTGTATTAAAAATATTGCAAGGAATTGAATTCTAGGAATTTTTGTGAAATTTTATTCAAAAGGCAAAAGGCCCAAATGATTTTTTCTCCTTTAAACAATTACCTGTTTTCAAAATTTTATAGAATAAAATTTATTTGTAATTTGAACTTGGGCCCAAAATAAAAGTTGTTCCTCTCGAAAATTTCTACTACATTGCAAAGTTTCATTTTTATCAGAGCTTGGGAACTATTGTTTTCGGATCAAAGCAGAATGCTGCGCAGAAAATCGCAAAAATCAGGAAATTGGAAAAAGAACGCGGGTCTCACCTGTCAGTCTCACGCCGCCTTTCTCCTACCTCAGCCTCCAGCGCACATCTCTCTCTCTCTCTCTCTCTCTCTCTTGCGTTGCCACCGCATGGACCAGGTGTCCAGCTCTGCTCGGCTCTCCTGCGCATGCAGAACACAACGCAGTGAGCGTGTCTCCAACCTACTGGCAAGCCTACACTACCCCGGCCAGACCCTCTCCTCCGCGACTCGCTCTCTCTCTCGGTTGAGCTCGGGCGCTCATCCTGCGCAGCCGTGGAACCCCACCACCGAGCAATCTCTGGCCAATTCCGTCGCAAAGTTTCGGCGCCCGAACCCCTCTAGCTCCTCACGAATTCAACTCGGCAGCCCTCGCACTACATTGCTTCGATTTTAATTTTTTCCCAAAATCACGCCATTGCCGACCGCCGTTGGGTTCCTTCAAAATCCGATGAAGTCCGGTGAGCTTTCTCTATTTTCCCCTTCTAATCCGTGCTGATGAGCTTCCGTAGCTTCCTCTGGGGTGTTAAATCGACGATTAAAGTGGCCAATCGTGCAGGAACCCAAGCCTTCTCTGACGACCTTCTTCGGCACCCTGCGGCCTCACCGTGGGCAGTTTTGCCCTCTGTTCCGGCGCCTCTCGCTGACGGGCATCTCCTTCCGACGAACTTGCCGCCACCGCCCGGCGGGCCGGCGCCATGGCGGTGGCGCCTGAGAACAGACCCCCCCTCCCTGGGATCTTCTGCGGCTCCGTGTTCCAACATGTGGCCTCGTCTAGTAGGCCAGAAAACCGCCGTGGCTCAACGCTGTGCTGCGCTGCCCAATTAAGCTGAAAAAGATTTTCTTTTGCGAATTAATTTATTTAATTGTCTAGAAAATGGTTTCAAACTTCTAAAATTAGTAGAAAATTCATTATAATTCAGAAAATTATGAAATAAATTTTGTTAGGATCCTATTATCTAGAACTACACTCTGAAGCTAATAAATTTTCATTTTGTGCACAAAAATAGTTTATTTAAATCAGATCACAAAATAATTCATTAATGCATTATAATTCTTCCTTGGCATTATTAAATTTGGAAAAAAATTAATTTTCTGTTTATTTAGTCCAACTTTCTTGTTATGCAAAGTTTCATATTTATTTTCAACAAAAATAATTTTATAAATGATTTATTGTGATTAAATGGTGTTCAATTCATTATAAATTCATTTGATTTCAATAAATTCTGAAAATTTGTCAAAAATTAGTTATAATCTCCCTAATATTATTGAAAAACTCAAATTATACTTTAATTTTATGAAAACTATTTTAAATAGATTTTATAAATAAAATGTCTGGTCACTTTTATTTTTCAAAAAACTATCATCGCATGTGATTTAAATTCAAGCCTTTGACTTTTACAAATTAGCACAATTCAATTCCTTGCCTATCATTTCATGTCTAGGATCTAAAGTTGCCGAGGAAGAGTTTGACGACGTTTCGTTCGTTGAGAAAACTAACTTTGAGCAAAGCTCAGGCAAGCTCCGGTGCATTAATCATGTTTTAACTGTTTTATATTTTATCACTATATAGTATATAAATTTTGCATTGTGCATTAGGTTCTTAGGAGTTGATTGAAAACATAGCTTGCATGATAGCACCTTTCCTCAATTAATAGTATTGGTTCGGATACCTCGATGTAGAGCTAGGCTTATTACTGTAGTTACGGTAGAAGTCGAGTGATCGACCATTCACTCGCGAGCTATAGGTGGTTACCATGAGTTTGAGGGTGTGACAGAAAATGGTGAGCATGGCTTGGTCTATCACAAAAAATGATAAGCTGAGATTGGACAGGGAAGTAGGTTGAAACACGGTATGTGTTCACTGCGGATGCATGGCTAATGTGTTGTAGCTCTGTCTGTGTCGGTTAAAGACCGTACCGTTGTCGGTTCTATTGAGCAAGTTTGAACAGTACCGATTACATACTGGCTATATGGGCCCAGAAAACTGATGTAGCCCAATGTGCGTAGTGACTGGATGTAACTGAACCTCTCTTTTAGAGATGATTAGAAGGGAGAGCTTTAGGACTAACCATGGATAGACCCGGTGAGGTTATCGCATGGAGGACCACTGCTCGGAAGAGGTGAGCATCGGACCGGTACTATGTATAATCAGTGTGAAAGGTTGCCGCGTACGACTTCCTGGAAGTGCGTACGTGTTGTGTAATCAAGTTTCTCCGGCTGGATGTAAATCGATTCGAATCGTTGCCCTCTCACAGTAACGAGTACCACTTGTTTCAGTGCGTCACATCGTAGTTAAAAAGTGAAATAATAGTGAAGTGAGAAAGTATTCTGGTTTGCTGGTTATGTTTACTATAAATTGTTTGGTAAACATGATTGTAGTAGTTGATAGTGCAAAGTAAATTTATTTTCTTTACAACTAATTTACTGCTAAAACTCGAAAGTAAAGATCCATTGATAGCGCTGGATTTTGCAAACAGCTATCCCATGTGAGTAGCCTTGTCATATCTTTTAGAGTCGACTGTAGTTAGTCATGTTGGCGGGTAAGACTTGCTGAGCATTCGAATGCTCAGGGCTGGCTCTTTGTGGTTATATTTTGCAGGTGGGCTCTCTTTTTCTCCTCTGGACCAACCCACAGGAGCAATCTCTGAGGGTGGCTATGTCCGTTGGGAACCTTGCTCGCCGCACTGAGCTTCTTGTGTGTCGCTAGAAGATGCATCGTATGAGCTCGATGTCATCTTGTGCCTACTACATAGGAGATCTTAGTAGTCTTTAAATAAAGTAAACATTTCCGCGCTTATAAAAACTCTGATTTGTAACTTAAACAACCGTTTGTATTATATTTTATCGTGCTTGAGTTATACTGTTGGTACTCGTTTCATCGAGTAACATCCGATAAGATCTTGTGGTCGATAAATTGTCTCTTTTGAGAGGCGTTCTCTCACGTGAACTTACCATGACCATTGTCATTGAGAGCATACTGAACTACTAACTTGTAGTAGATCAGTTTGTTATCGTAAATAACAAAGCGAATAAAGTTCTTGTAGTAGAACTTACTTTGCGACTCCCTATATTGATGATGTTTGGCTCGAGCTAGTTTGCAGAGTTTGGTAACTGGCAACAGCCGAAGCACGGTAGGTAGCAGGATGTGTCTCTGTCAACTTGAGAAGGTGCAAAGCTCCCACCAACTTGTGACCGGTCGAGTCGAAGAAGACTCGTACTTCATGGGTTCTAAATTACAAGTCACTTTAGACTTCTCAACTTTCATAATTATAAATTGTTTTTACTTTTGGACATAATTTTTTCTCTCAATATATTCGCACTGTATCTCTCTTTTTTTTTCGCAACATCTTATCTTTTTTTTTAATTTCTATATTTAAAATCAAAATAACTTGAAAGTTGCGTGGACTGGGTGGAAGCTATCTTGGCTATTGCCATACGGCCTAACGAAGTTTGACCATCTCAGACAGCTGCTGCCAGCAAACATACGATGCATTTTCCAGCTATATCAACCCGTGGCTCGTCTTTCGAGGTCAATGCATTATACGTTAGCCCTGGCCGCACGGCATTTTGCGGCCTTTGTTGTGCCCAGTGGCGGACCCAGCGCCCGGCGACCCGGGGCGCCTGCTGGGGCCCCACGCCAGAATCTCTCAAAAACATTTTTTTAGCTAATTTTTTTTTGTTAATCTTATTTGTCTTCGTACAAAATTTGAGTCATATAATTCAAGAGACTTCTCAAAAACATGGTATAAAAAATATTATTAGTTCTAAAATTATTATTGTTATCATTAATTTAAGTCTTGTGATTCAAATTCTTCTAAAAATGTAGTATAAGAAATATTAGTAGTTCTATGTTTGTGTAAACTTGTCATTCACCGTTTATGTTTACTCAAACTGTCTAAAATTTCTAAGTCCGTCACTGATTGTGCCTATAAAATGACTGATCACACGATCAAATCTTGATATGTGGTCCCCCACCCCACGGCCACACACACACATTTTCACAGTCAGAGCGCGGTAATCCGATCGAGCCACAGGATGGGGGAGACGAAGGCCAAGGCGGGAGCGCTGCTGCTGGCGTTCCTCGTTCTCACGAGCTGCTTCGCGGCCTCCTCGTCCTCCTGTAGTATGTCTCCCAGCACTAGCTGTTTCTTAAACTACACGTAACTACTGCGTACTGTACTACTAGTAACAAACGATGTCAAGCTAACACGAGGCGTGTAGTCCCGAGGAGGCTGCTGCTGGTGTCGCCGTGGGAAGCTGGCGCTGTCCGGCCGCACGACGGCAGGTGCGGAACCCCCGAGGGGTCCAGGTTCCCGCGGGGGCCGCCGTCTCCCACGGGTGCAGAAAGTCACCCCGCGGCACCCGGCGGCAACAATTAACTAGAACCAGACAGCAGAGTGCCTGGCCACTCAAATCAAGGCGACACCTTATGCTGCTTGCCACAAGCTAATAATACATCACATGTAAACCCAGTGTGGTGGTGTCTTGAAGATGCTTTCGTTTGACAATAAATTAAGCGCTAATAAAAATATTACTGTCTAAAGTTTTTTATTTGCTGACTAGCAACTTAATGACATTTACTCTTTTCAATCTTAAAATATTGAAATACCGTTAACTTTTAACAATAAGGAGCTATAGTGGAAGGCCATAGCGGGGCGATAGAGGAAAAAATAGCTGAGCTCCTGTACCAAGCGGAGCTACAGTGTATGTTAAAGTGCTAAAACAATCCACTAGCTCCGCCGATGACTTCTAACGTCATTTTTCATCATTCATCTTATTTAAAAATTTAATTCAAATATGTAAAATTATTAGTCATATTTACAATACCATTAATGATAAAAAAATTATAATAAAAATATATTATATTTATTATATCATAAAATAAGATGAATGGTTAAAAATGATGATAAAGGCCAATAATATTTTAAAATCAAAGAGAGTAATTTGTAAGTAAACATTTTTAAATGATCTGATGCGCTAGGCCGTAATTTTCAAACTACATTCATAGTTTCTGATGCGCTAGGCCGTAATTTTCAAACTACATTCATAGTTTTGAGAAACTATGAATGTAGTTTGAAAATTACGGCCTAGCGCAGCGTTTTTTATTTGACTAAATCGTTCCAATGAGTGCTCCCACAGTAAAATACTGTACCACAATAGTCATCAGAACTGAAGCCTCTCCCTCGGCATCAGGCTTAAAATATAAGCATTTTTAGTTTTGGTCAAAGTCAATTTTTTTTAACTTTGATCATTAATAATAAAAAATTTATGAAATTTTATTGCATATAATTATATTACTAGATTTATTATGAAATAAACTTTCATGTACTTCCTCCGTCCTGCTTTATAAGTCGTTTTGAAGCTGGTCATAAAAATTAAAAAAAGTGAATAAAGTGGTGAAATGTTCTTAAAATGAAGAGAAAAGAGATAGAGTGGAGATGTATTGGGAAGAGAAAAATGTGTCTCCGAAAGTGAAAATGACTTATAATTTGAGAAAACTTGAAGAGTCCAAAATTACTTATAATTTGAGACGGAGAGAGTAACTTTTAATATTAAATTTTCTTTAATTTTCTAGATATTGTTAATCAAAATTAAAAAACTTTGACTTTGACCGAAACAAAAAAAATGATTATATTTTGTAACAGAGGTAGTAATTGCTTAGTAGGCGTATAGCTGTCCAGAGCAGCAGAGCAGGATTTGTTGGCACTTGAATCTTGCCTTGAACTGGTTCAGCTCACGCACAATGGTGATCTCCGTGATAGCCCCTTGCTGGACATAGATGGCAACCTCCGCGCTGGACCGATCTACAGGCTATACACTGGAGCAGCTGAAGGTCCTTGCGAATTTTACAAGTTTTTTGGGATAATAGAGCACCACCATGAGCAAAATTATTCCTTTCGCTCCTCACTCAGAACAGGGTGCACTGCAAAAGCAACTTGCTGAAGAAGAGCATAGTCAACGATGCAACCTGTGATCTTTGTAGCTCTGTGATTGAAACAGCTGACCATCGGAGACTGCACTGCCCCTTTGCACGCAGCTTTTGGACAGCTATTGGCTGTAACCTCTCGGTGAACGCCAGAGTCGCCAAGCTCTGGGATATTCCAAAACCATCTGCTCCACCTCCAGTGCTATGTACCTCTATGTTGCTTGCAACTATGGAAACATCGGTATGATGTGGTCTTCCGCTCGCTCACCCCTCGATGGATAGGCTCTTGATACAATGCAAAGAAGCGGCAATGCTATGGCGCTGCAGGCTCCCCACGACAAGACGAATATGTCGTTGATGCTTGGTGCTCTACTTTTCCCCCATGTAATCCCTTATGAGCACTTTGGTTTTTCATTTTCACCACTAGATGGTTGAACTCTGTAACTTGGCTTGGTAAGCCTTTCCATTTTAATGGAATTAAGGTAGGGAAATCTCCTCCCCACGTTATCTATAAAAAAAAATCTTAACGTGATGAATACAATTTAAAAACGGATGAAGTAAATTTTAAGAAACTGAGCCCATGCTGAGCTTCAAATAACCGCAAGGCCCCGAAACGTTGACAAACGCAGTGAGGCAACTGCTATCCAGTTGTTCACGTAATTACTCGTACGTACATACTGTAGTTCATTACAAGTCAACCACAACACGTTCAACGTCAATGCACGCCATTCTCAGGATCCAAAGAACCCACTTGGAGTACAACACTACTATTACTATTCCTAATCTAACTACTCTCTCCGTCCCCCTGGGCACACTTGGATTGAAGATAGTAAAAAGGAGAGAAATAGTGATAGGATGTATTTGAGAATAAAAAAAGATGTATTAAAAAACAAGAATGACAAGTAAAAGAAAAAATTGTGAACTATAAAATAACAAGTAATTGAGGATAAATAGAGTATATTAAACCGCGTGCGGTTTCTCGGCATGTGATTGCCTGAGAATTATCAACCGTTGATCTGTCGATCAATGCTCGATATCATTTCCTCTAGAATCCTCACACGCATGTGAGCTCCGCCCCGTCCATCACCCCACTATGCTTCCACGACATCACCCACAGCCCTGGCCGCCCCGCTCTTCCGCCCACCGCCACAGCCGCTGCCCCGCCCCCGGCCCGGCCGACTTCCGCCCCAATTCTGCTAGAAATGCTTATGTTAAAGAAAGACTAAAGGTAAATATCCAATTCATAGAACGGTTGAAGAGGAAGACAGAAATTGAGGGTGGCTGCATAAGGCGCATTACGCAGAATATCTTGCTTGCGCTACAGTACCCTTGCTGCGTTTAGTTGTTTGGCTGTGGTGTAGGGTATTTAGCTATTTTTTTTTTTTTGTGAACTTACCATGACCATGTAGATTAGTGTGCATGAGAGCTTACTGAACTACTACTAACTTGTAGTAAATCAGTTTGCTATCCCAAATAACAAAGCGAATAAAGTTCTTGCAGTAGAACTTACTTTGCGACTCCCTATATTGAAGATGTTCGAGTTTGCATAGTATGTACAGTAACTGACAACAGCCGAAGCATGGTCAAGGTTTACAAAACCGCTTAAAATTGACTGGTTTTCGCGGTTTTCTGTGAAATTGGTTCGCTTTTACCACACAACTAGTTTTCGTTTTAAAATTTTAAAAAAATTTGAAAATTTAAAAAAATTCGAAATACCGAAAACTGGTAAAACCGATGGGTTTCAAATTTTGAAATCTGAAACCGTAAAAACCGAAGAAACCGGCCGGTTTACTGTAGCTTTGTTCAAATTTTGAATTTTCAATTTGAAGCGGTTTTCGACCAATTTTTTTTTTTGTTTTTACGGTTTTCGTTAAACCAATCACGATCAGTTTTAGCAGTTTAAACGAAATAGTAAACCTGAGCACGGCAGCAAGATGTGTCCCTGTCACTCGCTATTGTACTTTTGTGTTTTGTCTTCAAATTCTCTGATCTAGTTTATGGAATTAACTGCTACTACTACGTTTGAAGACATCTTGCCACTTAATTCAGGCTCGATCTACATATTCCCTATCTTCTTTTAAACTAATTCATAACCATGCATGGCAGCTTATACATCCGGACAAAGGAAAAGTCCGTGAACTGGAGAAGGTGCTACCCGTTCGTGTACGTCCAAAGCTCCCAACAACTTGTGACAGGTCGAGTCAACGAAGACTTGCATGATCTACAACCAGCCAAGAAAGTTGCGTGTACTGGGTGGAAGCAACACGTAGATTATCTTGGCTATTGCCACACGGCCAAACAACGTTGACCATCTCAGACAGCTGCTGCCAGCAAACATACGATGCCAGTTATCCCTTAATTCAGGCTATCCCATATTTCAAACGTTGAGCAAATTACTTATTTCCTCCTATTTTAAGAAGTTATCTTTTATTTATCTCTAAAAGTTACAACTTTTCATATATACTCAAATTCTAAAACTCTATCCCTTTTATCCTATTTTTCATATTTTTGAGTTTGTGGATAATTTTACTCTCAACAAGCTATTCTTTATTTATCCCTAAAATAAATAAATAAAGGAAAAAATTATTTATGTTTCTTTTCAGAATAATAATTAATCAAAAGTCAAAATAATATGAATAATTTAATAATATAAGAACATAAGTACGCAACAGCATTAATTTTACACATTATAGAAAATAACTTAACGCATTCATAATATAATTCGAAATAATACAATGTAAAGTTAGTGTTGTTGCGTACTTATGTTTTTATATTATTTATATTACTTTTTATTAGTTATTAATCTGAAAATAAAAATATAAATACATTTTTGTTTAATAATTTAATTTAAGGGTAAATAAGAGATAGGTTGTTGAGGGTAAAATTGTTTACCAACACAAAAAGTTTTAGAATTTGAGTATATATGGGGAAGTTAAAATTTTGAGAGACAAATAAAAGATAGCTTCTCAAAATAAGTGAAAATAAGTAATTTGCTCGTTTTCCAACTATGTCAACCCGTGGCTCGTCTTTCGAGGTCAATTCATGCATCTTCACACGCTATCCGGTGAGCCCCCACGGCATTTTGCCGCCTTTGTTTTGCCTATAAAATGACTCACACGACCAAGCCGTTGCCGCAGTCAGTCACACACACACGCACTCCCTGCAATCTGCAAGAACACCTGCATCTTCAAAGTCTACGCGCAGTCGTCCGATCGAGCCACAGGATGGCGGAAACGAAGTCCAAGGCGGGAGCTCTGCTGCTGGCGTTGCTCGTCCTCACGAGCTGCTTCGCGACCTCCTCGTCCTCCTGCAGTTCGTCTTCCAGACTTCCACTAGCTGTTAATTCTTACACCACACGTTATTAACTGTAGTAACAAATTACAGTAAATGATGTAAATCTAACACTAAGAGTGCATGATGTATATCTAACACTAAGAGTGCAGTTCCGAGGAGGCTGCTGCGGGTGTCGCCGTTCTACCGGCCGCCGTGCAACGACGAAGGCATCGACCGGCCGCCGAAACGGCGCGGTGGCGTTGGCGGCTACGACGACGGCAGGAGCGGACCGGAGGGATCGAGGATCCCGCGGGCGCCGCCGTCTCCCGCGGGTTGGTACTCCAGGGCCACGGGTGACAGGGCCGCGGCACCCGGCAGCAACAATTAACTAGAACTAGACAGCAGAGTGCTCACTCAAGTCAAGGCGACACCATATTCTACGTGTCACAAGCTACTAATACGTCACATGTAATCACGTGCTGTCCTGGAGATGCTTTCGTTCGATAAATAAAGCACGAAAGAAAGTACTACTGAACTCTTTGATCTGTTGATCGAGCAAACTTGTGATATACTTATCTTGATTTAAAAATATTGAGATACTGTTGACTTTTAACAGTGACGAAACTGATCAAAGCCAGGATGGGCCGCTGAGGGAAAAATAGCTAGCCGAGGTCATGTACTGAGACGAAACTACAATGTACACAAGTGCTAAAACAATCCACCTACCTCCAGTGCGAGTGATTTCTAACATCATCTTTCATCATTCATATTGTTTAAAAATTTAGTTCAAATATATAAAATTATTAGTTATATTTAAAATATCATTAATGATATAGCAAATTATAATAAAATATATTATAGTTATTATATTTTTAAAATAGATGAATGGTAAAAAATAATGTTAAAAGTGAATAATATTTTAAAATCAAAGGGGTATGTATTCAATTATGGATAGCTCATAGCTAGTGACTTATAAGTGAACGTTTTTAAATGATCTGAACTACTCCCTTAATAAGTGACGTTTTTAAGTTTTAAA
The DNA here is from genome assembly GCA_001602295.1 of Zoysia matrella. Lineage (NCBI taxonomy): Eukaryota > Viridiplantae > Streptophyta > Magnoliopsida > Poales > Poaceae > Zoysia > Zoysia matrella. The sequence continues at coordinate 18,262 of BCLG01004347.1, forward strand.
AATCCTTGTTTGACTATTCGTTTTATTAAAAAATTTACAAAAATAAACAAATCAAACTTGAAGTACTTTTAATAATGAATCATTTCACAATAAAATAAATAACTTTTTTACAAATTTTTTGAATAAAATGAATAATCAAAAGGAATGTTTGAAAATCTAAAACAACATACGTTTGGAAATTAAGGTCTAGGACAACGTTTTTTATTTGACAGAACCGTTCCAGTGAGTGTTCCGACAGTAAAACACTGTCCCAATAGTCACCAGAGAACGGAAGCCCCTCGGCATTGTTTGGGTACCCACTAGATCATACAATCTAGTAATCTACTCCAGCTTATTTATATTAATTTAGTAATTGCTTAGCATCCATCTGAGCTGTCCCTGTTGCACATACGTAATTCATCCGTTGTTAAACTGCAGCAGTAGAAAATGAAAATTCTTATCCTGACTAGTCTTCTTGCCCGTGCTAACGCTACGGTATAAAGAAAAAATATTAACACAAAAAATATTAACCTAGAACAAATATTTACTCAACATAATAGGTAATAATATCAAGATATTGACATACAAACACACTATCAGATTCAAGATAGGGAAATATCATACCGGTGAATTTACCCTTTTTTTTTGCCAAAACATTCTAGAGAAAAAGAATAAAGACAGTCAAGAATGTTTTGTTTTCCACAGCACCATAGATGTTTAAATTCTCACCAGATAACGGCAGTGCACATGCAAATCATATGCTATTGTGTAAAACTATAGAAACAACAAAGAGCATACTATTAGCGAGAATAGATCACAGATGTTGTGTCCATGGCTATGTGCGTATTCATCAAAGCCCATGTATTTTCCATGGGGCAGCAGATGCTTGCTTGTTGGTGTTGTTTTGTAGAAACAATCTATCGTATCGACTTATCGTACACAAGACAGATCCCAGTGAGAAATAATTGCTATGTTGGTCAGTGTCACTGAAATTAGTTGCCCAAGAGGATGTTGTTTCAGATATGATGATGCTGACACGAGGCTCTCATTGTCTGTTGAATCAAACTGGCACCAATGGTCATACCACCATGTAGCGGAATAAGCCTGGGCAGAGTTCAAAAAGTGTGACAAAATTAGAAAATATCAGCACATGCAACAAGATATGGTGCAACACTGAAGAAACAGTCTGTCATTTTGTGGATGAAGCATCTTGCAAATAGTTGACAAGGTGATATTTTCTGTGGGTAGGGAAAGACTACACTCACAGTTCACCTGCAAAATAGCATATGCACTCTGTAAGAACTCAAGGAATAATCTACCAAAGATTAATACTATATATCTTAAGCAAGAAGCTAAATATACACTTCTTATATCTAGCGGTCAGTTCCTAGGTAGATCATATTTCAGATCTTCTTTGCTAGTATGGTATACGTTTGCATCAGTAGCAGGCCTAAAAGAATTTTTCCTTTTGCTATCACATATACTGAATAGAAGTTCAGTGCAGATTTTGTAACAGATGTTGGGGTATCCAATTTTCTTATTGTTCTGCAATGATAAGAGAAAACTCAAAATTCATGTACGTATGATAATTTTATACTCAATAAAATGACCACGAAATAGTTTCACAAACTGGAACTGTGCATAGAAATTTTAGAAAGTCAAACAGCACACCACGTAAAAGCATTTCTGGATGTTGTTCCCAACACTAATTTGCCAATGTTGTTGCTCACAACAAAGTCCATAATAGCTTTTGATACATAAGCGCCATCAAGAATAATTTCCCTGCATTGCAACTATAGATATTAAAGTAAGTCATCAGATAATTAGTGTTAGTTGCTGTATTTTGTTTTTACAATGTCATGGGCCTCAGGAGGCTGGGTCATCATGGCAAACGTGTCTGCCACAGACCAGATTTTGATCATTCAGAAAAAACATATGCTTGGCCATATCGTTTAAGGTCTCCTAGATATTGCGTGTAAACATGCTTCACTTCGAGTGGAAGCTGAAAGAACTCCTAGATGTTGCGTTTTATAGTCGTGATAGTTTCTTCTAGAACAACATGATTTAAAAGCTGCAAATTGCAAAATTTGAACATTAGCCGTCTATGGAGGTGCACAAGAGAATGGGTGTATTCTCCTGAAACTAATGTACAGCAAGTACCAATGCTATTCCCTCTATGTATATGGCTCCCTCAAGTGACGAATTAATTCATATGTAAACATGACCCCCCCCCCCCCCAAAAAAAAACATAACGGCATCTTTTTTTCACCTCTAATAATATTCTTGAAAAATTCAGAGGCAAAATATAATGTAGGTCGTCAATGTTAAAAAGTAATCTATGGATACAATACTACTAAAAAGCTTGGACACTGCAACGAATCATATGTCTTCTTTTGTTACACGCTCATAGTCAAATTGAAAACAAGATCAGAACTAAGCATATGAGGCAGCCTAGGCGGAGATCCATGTGGGCACCGGAAGGGGTGAGGGTAGGCGCTAATTACCTGAGCGCTGCAGAGGCTACCTGCAGTGTGGGTGGCGCGTTGCACTCGACTGCGCGGGCAGGCGAGGCAGCGTCATGGGCGGGTAAGGGGTGGCGGCGAGGCACCGCAGGAGCTGGTGGTTGCGTGCCGACGGGGCGGGCCGGAGAGGTGGGGCAGTGTGTTGCGTCGGCGCGGGGCGGGGTGAGCGCGACAGTAGGGTCGTCGGAGCAGGGTGACCAGGGATGCCGAGGAGGGCGGGAGTAGGGTGGTGCGTCGCCACGGGGAGGGGCGGGGGCCGGCGACGGGGACGCCGAGGAGGGTTGGGGGGCAGCGCGTCGGCAAGGGAAGGAGCGGGCGCGGCGGCCAAGGACGCTGAGTGGGGCAGGGGTGGTGCCGGCGCTTCGGCACGGCGAGGGGCAGCGGTGCGAAGGGGACGGGAGATCCGGACGTTCTCAGCCGCGAGATTTGAGTGAGCCGTCGGGAGAAGAGATCTCGTCCGTTAATTTTGAAGGAGGGATAACTAAGGTTTGCAAAAACCGGCCATACCGGACCGTTTTTCACGAAAATCGGTTAAACCGGTTCGGTACGGTTTGGCCGGTTGACAGGTTTTCGTTTTCAAATTTTTTGAATTTTGAAAATTTGACATATTTTGAAATAAAAAATATGTAAAAATACTAGACGAAAAATGCAACATTATGGTAGAATTCATTTTTGAAAATATGACGATTTAGGGTAAAAAAATCACGGAAGATTGAGTAGACAAAATAAAATGGAAGCTTATCTTCACCTGTAACCTCAGACGCGCCGTGAGCAACTCGCTTTCCCCATCCGCTCCGTGCACCGGCGAAACCATCGCGCCGTCGCTCTGTCCGCCTCCGCACCACCGAAAGCCGGGTGATAAGGCCGGCTAGCCGAGCTGCAGAAGCCGCTAGCCGCCCACGCGCCATCAGCTCGCCTGCGCCCCTGTAAGCGGCCAGTTGGAGCGGTTAATCGAGCGGTATCCCCAGCTAATCGGCCGCTTGGGCAAAGAAGCCGACCCAGCTGGCAAGCCGAGCGCAGGTAGCGGTTAGCCGCTCGGTTTGAGCGAAAAGCCGACTGATCTGGTCGGTTTTCGCCATGGAGGTGAGTGCTTGTTTTTCTGTTTTTTTTTTGAAATGTTGGTTCATTTTTATCAAAGTTAAGAACAAACTTTGTCATTTTGATGAATTTGTTGAATGTAGTATGGCGGATCAATCGGATTCGGTTTGAGAACACGGAGAGAACATGTACCCCGAGTTTTGTTACAAGTATTGCAAGAGCGTGAAGAGAGGGGGTGGTGCCATGAGATCCAAGCAACATTTAGCATATCGTAGCAGCAATGTGATGGGTTATGCTCACGTTTCTCTTGAGGTGCGGGACTATTTTCGTCGGTAGCTTGATAGGACCGTCGAGCGGAGAAAGGACCGAGCTAGACAAGCCCTGAGACAGTAACGGGTTGCAGGTGAGGGCAATATGGATGTGAAGGATGATGAGGAGCTGCAGGCTGCTACGAGGCTATCTAGAGAGGAGGAGAAATTTCAGCAGCGACAACATATGTATGGTGGTCAGTTCGAGCAATGCGTTGGTGGTTCCTCTCAAGGTAGTGGTGGTTCCTCTAAAGGTGGTGGGGGATTGTTTGCCATGATGAGAAGGTCAATGTCACAGAAGTTAAGTGGTAGGGAAAAGGATCAAACCAAGATAGATACTGATCTATGAACGGCAAAGAGCAAGCTAGTAAAGTCAGTAATTGAAAAGATATGGTCCAAATTTTTTCGCACAGAAGCCATCGCTGGTACGAAGGCGGATAATCCGTACTTCATTAGCGCATTCAAAGAGACACAGAGATGAGATATGCTACTTTTATTTGTTTCATTATGTTTACAGTATGTTTGCACATATTTATGTCATAATTCATTATGTTTGCAAGTGAGGGCGTTCCTAACCCATCTGGTACGAAAATAGATGCAACATACCTTGATCAAAACGAAAAAGATATTAAGAAGCAATTCGAGAAATTCAAGCTAGACTGGACCTACGGGGATGAGCTTGATAAATTTTATGATCTATTGTAACGGTGTCATATTTTTTTCACAAGTCATATAATGTTACTGGAAACAGCCAGTCAGCAGAGTTCATATTCAAGGTATTTTCATAAGTAACTTGCATGTCATCATTCAATTTATTTGCACCACTGTCATATTGATCGATAGCATGTTTTTATGCAGAAAATCAACAAAATGTGCATTGATATTGGTCCAGAGCATATTATTCAGATTATTACTGATAATGGTTCCAACTACAAAAAAGCGTGCAAGCATCTCAGAAACAAGTATAATCATATTATTTGGCAACCGTGTGTGACACATACAACCAACTTGATGCTAAAGACCATTAGTGAGTTTCAAGAACACAAAGCTATGATAGAATCTGCTCGCAGAGTTTCTCGTTGGTTGGACAATCATAATCAGCTGCGCTCTATGATGATGAATGCTATTGGTGGTGAGTTGGTGAGATAGAATGCAACCTGTTTTGATATCAACTATATGTTTTTTGAAAGTATGCATCATCGAAGGGACAAGTTCATGGCATGGATGTGTTCTCAAAGTTTCTTAGAAAGTTGATTTTTCAACACTGATGAGGGAAGATATACATAGTTATGCCTAACCAGCATGTCATGGTGGGACACAATGAAGTATGTGGTTGATGTCGTGCAACCATTGTATGCATTACTTCGGTTTTCTGATCAAGATAAGACCGCGAACTTAAGTAAATTTCTTATGAGATATCATATGTTAAAAAATGAGTATCAAACTCTTTTCCGCAATGATGATGGAGAGTACGAGAGGTATATGAAGGTTATTAATCGTCGGATGCATGATATTTACAATGACACATTTGTGAATCAAGTAAAATGTGTTTACCAACATAAACACTTATGCATGTCATTAATGATTCTTATATATCTAATTATTTCTATATGTGCAGCTGGAGCGTTGAACCCAAGTGCACACTATTTATATAGGTTGCATGCAAATATGTTAAATGATATTCGAGACGCATTTTCATGTATGGCATCCACCGACATGTATGTTCAAGCCCTGCAGGAGGCGAAAATTGAGAATAAAATAAGGTGCATTCGCCACTGAATTGGCCAGCAGGATGACACTAGATCAGAAAATTTCACCTACTCAATGGTGGTTGATATTTGGTGGTGAGACACCAAATCTTCAGAAGCTTGCCTTATACATAGTATCGCAGTGCTCATCATCTAGTGGATGTGAGCGTAATTAGAGCATGTTCGCATTGGTTCACACAAAGATGTGCAACAGACTCTCTCATATCAAATTGAATAAATTGGTGTATGTCAACTACAATCTCAGAATACAGATGCGAGATTCACATATAAACCAGCAGAAGTTGATCCCTTTGATCGTCTCATAAAGCTATCTTTGTATGATTCTTCTAATTCAATTAGAGATTGGATAGAACATAGAAGATCAAATGGTGATCCTCTTCTTGATGAAGAGGACACAGAGAGTGACACTCCTCTGTCATCCTATCTAGTGAGCACTGAAGAAGCTAGTATATAGACAGTTGCTACGGTTGTCTCATGCTTTAATGATATCTCAATGGACAGAACAAAAAGTGGGTGACACTCACATAAGAAAGAGGAAGCACCAAAGTCAAAGAAAAAACAGGTGCTAAAAAGAAAAGGAGTACGAGCAAAGGCAAAGAAAAAGGTAAAGAGAAAGGAAAAGATAGAGAAGTGGGCAGCGATGACTACACAGATTCTAGAGACGCCAGACGAAGCCCACCTTATCAGGAGTCCAATGACAGCAGCTCCCAGATAGATTTTGGAGATGCACCAGGCGATGTAGATGTGGTTCTTGACTCACAGCCACCAGCAACTATTTATCATTTCACAGTTAACCATATCTTCTCATTATATAACCAATTTTAACTCTTTTCTCTTACACTTGACTTCTTTTGCAGGTGAGATAAACTTTATCCATGCTACACAGAATCAAAACTATGGCGCTCCACAGTTACAAAGAACCACAATGGAGGGTAGGCAGCACTAATATGGTGCTTACTATTCGAGGACAGACAGTGATATCTTTTACAACCAAGATCTTGAGTACTACAATTATCCTATGGGTGATGATAGCACACAACCAACGACCATATGGGTGTACTAATGGCAGAATCCAGAATTTTATCACATGTTGCACTCACAATGGGAGACAACTTCCGCTTGAACGGGTCGAACATGAAATGAATTTAAAGCGGAGTTGCTCGCCACTAGAGAAATTCAAATCATGTCAAGTGATGAATGTGACAGGGCTTATCTTGATTAGAATACAATCCCAATGTAAAGTGTGAACTTTGTGTATTAACTTTATGTATGGATTTTATGTGTGGACTTTATGTATGGACAGGATGCTGAACCATAATAAGAGATTTGATTTCATCCTTAAGGCCATCCACAAAGCGCATAGTATAATAGAGCGGATTGGCATGAGCTTCATATGCAGATAACTGATCAACGAGAGATGAAAACTGCTCAATGTACTCTGCGACAGCACCAACTTGTTTGATGTGGAACAAGTTGCGAATGAGTGACTCATGCTGCTCTCTCTCAAACCTACCATGAATCAACTAACAAAACCCATGCCAATCGATGCTGTGCAGTTTCCTATCTGCTGACTGCAACCAACGTATGAAGGATCAAGCGGATAAGAAGCATACAGAGCGAAAATTTCAGATCAATGAGCTCGTGTATCTGAAGCTCCAGCCTTACGTCCAATCTTCGGTTGCTACACGCGCCAATCAGAAGCTTAGTTTTAAGTTCCTTGGACCATACCGCATTGTTGCTAAGATTGGGCCAGTCGCTTACAGGTTGCAGTTGCCTCCTACCAGCTCGGTTCGACCAGTGTTTCACGTGTCTCAGTTGAAAGACTGTGTTCCTCGCGACGCTGCTGGGCTCACTGAATTGCCTGATTCAGAGTGCTCATTCCAGATTCTGTTAGAATTGATCTCTAACCATTTGGCCCAACAGCCAAATGGGCCCTTGACCTAGTGCCCTGATCGGGGGCGTCCAGCCCAACAATGGCTGGTGCGCCCCTGTCACCAGCGCCACAATAAATAGAGGTGGGGGCCGGAGCAGCACGAAAAGAAAACAAAGTTCGTCGTGCCGCCACCAGCCCCACCGACACAAACCCTAGTCCGATCTACAGGGGACGCTCAAGCGACGAGAAGCTCCACCACCGCTCTCTCTCTCAGCCCCCTCTCACCAGGTCGTCGCCACAAGGACATCGACCGCGCCGCCGACCTCTACGCCTCTGTCCTCGCCACCGACCGTCGCTGCCCTAGCGCAGAAGGACAGCAGCGACAAAGGGCAGATGGCCACCTCGTCGTCCTCGACTCTGGCGACTGGATCGGAAGGTATAAACACATAAAAAGGCGCTCCTTTCCCTCTCGCTCTCGAATCCTACTCCTAGGTGATCCACAACAGAGACAAACAATGGCATCGGAGCCGAATCTAGTGAGTAGATCTCGTGAGCAACAGAAAAGACGCCTAAACGCTAACCCTAGGACTACATCACAGAAAAGACAACAAAAAAAAGGAGAAAAGTTGTAGCCGGCCGTGGCGGCATAGCCGCCGGCCGAACCTCACTGTGGCGGAGGCCATCGGGCCCCGTGAAAGATCTACGCCAAAAGAAGAAAAGAAGCCCCA
>BCLG01004347.1:26794-38457 GCA_001602295.1 Zoysia matrella
AAGAAAAAAAAAGGAGGCGCGTGGCTGGGCCGCTGCGGCCAGTGGGCCGAGCGCGTGCGCGGCCACTGTAGCCGTGGGCCAAAAGGAAAATTTGGCCCAACTTTAAAAGGATTTTCCCTTTTCCATTTTTCAGAAGCATTTTAATTGATTAATTGGGTAATTTTTTGCATAATTAAATCTGTCAAAAATTGAACCAACGAGATAATTTTGACAGAATAGAAAAATAAATTAGATGCTTCTGAAAATTAGAGAATTTATTTTTCGCTGCGTACTTAAAGTTATTAATTTTCATTATTAAATTCGAACCAACGGGAGAATTTAATTTTGAAAAATAGTAATAAATTTCAGATAATTATGATATTGTTATTTTCTGACCAACGTTGATAATAGCAGTATTATAATTTTTGTAATTGATATTTTATACATTATTTCTATTTCTGCCCAATGGTGATGTAGATTTAATGTGTAAGACAAAATTGTATGTCATATTTTTGACCAAAGTTGGAAATAAGGCATATAATTTTATTTTTATTATGTTCTCATTTTATTTGATTTATTTTCAGTTAGATACAACTTGATGAGTTGTATCAAAGAGATCCCCACTCTCAAAGGTGACAACTATGGAGAGTGAAAGAAAAAGATAGACCTAGTGTTTATTTTGGCTGAGGTGTACTGGGTTCTCACCACAGCACGCCCCACTGAGCCTGAAGCGCCAGTGAGGAAAGATGATGAGACTGATGCTGCTTCAGACTAGACAGAGGGATTATGCTCACTTAAAGATGTCCTCTGACTTTGAGCATAGGAAATGGACCATAGCCAACAAAAGTGTATGACTGTGATAAAGAACACAATTGAGTCTGCAATTGTGGACTCAATCTCAGAGTGTGACACTATCACAGAGTACCTTAAAAGAATAAAGAGTCAGTTTACTGGCTCTTCAAAGACATATGCTACACAAGTGATTAAGCAGCTTGTGACAAAAAAGTACTCTGGTGGTAACGGTGGCATAAGAGAGCACATACTAAGAATGAGCAACATGACATACAAGCTCAAACCAATGGATCTGGGTCTAAAAGATGAGCTCCTTATCCATTTGATTTTTGCTTCCTTGCCAAAAGAGTTTGACACCTTCGTTGTCAACTACAACATGCAACCCGAGACATGGGACTTCGAAAAGTGCATAGCTATGTGTATGCAAGAGGAAGACAGAATTAAAGCTTCACATGGTGGTTCAATCAATTACGTGAAAGACAACAAAAGAAAGAATTTCAACAGTCACTCCTCAAAGAAAAAGGGAAAAGCACCTGTCCATCAGCTTCAACAAAACAAATTTGCAGTAGACAAGGACCAGTGTCTTCACTGCAAGAAGACGGGACACTACAAGAAGGATTATCCCTCCTATTTAAAGATGATCATGTCAAAGAATAGTGAGAACATTATTACCTTTATAAACAAATCCCTGTTTGTGCAATATTTGAAATCTACTTGGTGGATTGACTCTGGAGCAACTGTTTATGTTGCTAATTCTTTGCAGGGATTCCGTTCGACGAGAACTACGCAAAGAAGAGAAAGATGCATTAAAGTTACAAATGGAGTCCAAGCTGAAGTTGAAACCGTTGGCGATCTTTCATTAGAGCTAGTTGATGGCTTTACTCTTTTACTTAGAGATGTTCTTTATGTTCTCTCTTTACAGAGGAATTTGATTAGTGTTTTATGTTTGGACAAAGATAGTTATGATTGTCATTTTGAAAATGGCAAGTGTGAAATAATGCTTAATAAAGTATGTGTTGGTCTTGCCATCTTACAAAATGAGCTTTATTTGTTATCACTACGTGATGATGTGAATATCGTATGCGATAATGGGAACGTTGCGTGCGAGAAAGTAAATGAATCCTCGTCTATCAATGTAAACAGAAAACGAAAAACAACTCTAGATGTGTCGTCGAAATTATGGTACTGTCGTTTATGCCATATTTCGAGAGGGAGAATAGAAAGACTAGTTAAGAATGATATTCTTCCTCCGCTAGAGTTCTCAGACTTAGAACAATGCAGAGAATGTATCAAAGGAAAATATGTAAAGAAAATTAAGAAAGATGCAAAAAGAAGCACATGAGTTCTACATATTATTCACACAGATATTTGTGGTCTATTTCCTGTAAAAAGTGTGGATGGTCATGGCTCGTTCATAACATTCACAGATGATTACTCTTGATATGGCTATATTTATTCAATTAAAGAAAGAAATGAAGCCTTGGATAAATTTAAGATATTTAAGGCTGAAATTGAAAATCAACACGACTTAAAGATTAAGATAGTCCGATCCGACCGTAAGGTTCTTACAGAAGAATGGCATAGTAGCCCAGTATTCTACACCGGGCGAACCGCAGCAAAATAGAGTAGCTGAAAGACGTAACCGTACCCTGATGGATATGGTGCGAAATATGATGAGCTATTCTACACTGCTATTGAGTTTGTGGATGGAGACGTTAAAAACCGTCATTCATATTCTCAATAGAGTACCAAGTAAGTCGGTGCCCAAAACACCGTACGAGTTGTGGACAGAAAGAGTTTACTCATTAAACCACTTACGTGTGTCGGAGAGCCCTGCTGAGGCTAAAATATTTAACCCAAACCTTGGAAAGCTTGATCTCAAAACAGTAAGCTGCCATTTTATTGGCTATCCTGAAAAGTCAAAAGGTTTTCGTTTCTACTGTCCAGACAGAAATACAAAGTTTGTAGAAATGAGACACGCTATCTTCTTAGAGGATGAGATGATGAAGAGGAGCATGGTAGTTCGAGAGATTAACTTTGAAGAGAAGCGGGCGTATGCGCCCCCTCCGATGATTCAAGAGCCATTCTGTGCAAGCACCTGTTATTGTTCCTCCTGTGACAACAATGAATATAAATGAGAAACCTGTTCTTCAGGATCCTATAGAATCTATTGCCACAGGTGAGAGGGAGCAAGAACAGCCTCAAACAAAAAATATATAAAATAAAGATGCCCCGAGGAGTTCTCAAAGAGTAAGAAGATCAGCTATTTTTTATGACTATGAAATTTATCAAACAGAGGAATTTCAAATGGAGGATGATCCCTCCTCATTTGAAGAAGCCATGAGAAGTGAAAACTCTTCAAAATAGCTTGAGGCCATGGAAGAAGAAATAAAGTCTATGAAGGCTAATAAAATCTGAGACTTAAAAGTAATTTTTAAATGAGCCAAAACAGTAGGCTGCAAATGGATTTACAAGACAAAACTCGACTCCCAAAGGAATGTCTAAAGATATAAAGCACGACTCGTGGCAAAAAACTTTACACAAAGAGAAAAGATTGATTACAATGAGACCTTTTCTCTAGTCTCATGTAAAGATTTCTTAAAAATTATAATGGCACTAGTGGCTCATTATGATTTAAAGTTACATCAGATGGATGTAAAGACAGCATTCCTCAATGGGAATTTGGAGAAAAATATTTATATGACACAACCGAAAGGTTTTGTTGTGGAAGGAAATAAAAGAATAGGATGCCGCATAAATAAATCGATTTATGGGTTAAAGCAAGCTTCAAAACAGTGGTACTTGAAGTTTGACAGTACAATAAGAAAATTTGGGTTTAAATAAAATATAGAGGATAACTGTGTTTACTCAAAATTTAAAAATGGAAAATTTATCTTGAGAAATTTATCTTCCTAATCCTATATGTGGATGATATCCTACTGGCTAGTAGTGACGTCATTCTGCTACTGGAGACGAAAAAGATTTTGTCTTCAAACTTTGATATGAAAAATCTTGGTGAAGCTTCGTTCGTTCTAGGGATCAAAATTCACCGAGATAGAAACAAATGGGTATTGGGACTGTCACAAAAAGCATACGTAGAGAAAGTTTTAAAAAATTTTGGTATGCATACGTGTAGTCTTTCACCTGCACCTATAGTCAAGGGCGACAGATATGAAGATTTTTAATGCCCCAGAAAACAGTACGAGCTCGATCAAATGAAATCGGTCCTATATGCTTCAGCTGTCGAAAGCTTACAGTATGCTCAAGTGTGTACACGCCCTGACTTGACATTTGTTACCGGGTTACTTGACAGATTTCAGAAAAATCCTGGAATAGAATATTAGAAATTGGTAAAGAAAGTTTTGCGTTATTTACCAGAAACAAAAGGCCTCATGATGACATACAGAAGATCAGATTCACTCCATATAGTGGGGTACACAGATTCTGATTATGCGGGAGGTGATAGAAAGTCTACATCCGGATATGTGTTTACTCTCGCTAGAGGAGCTATATCGTGAAAAAGCTCAAAGTAAACCGTCACTACATCGTCCAAAATGTATGTCGAGTTTGTAGCATGTTATGAGGCTTCGGAGCAGGTGAACTAGCTTAAGAAGTTCATACCCGGTTTAAAAGTGGTTGACGACATCTATAGACCACTTAAGTTATACTGTGATAATGAACCCGCAGTAACGTATGCCCACAACAATAAGTCAAGTGATGCTGCCAAACACATTGACATAAAGTACTATGTTGTGAAAGATAAAGTTCGAAATCAAATTATAAGTCTTGAGCATATAAGTACCGCAAAGATGTTAGCGGATCTGCTTACTAAAGGCTTACCACCTAACGTGTTCAGAGAACATGTAGCCGACATGGGTTTAAGGGAAAGGCTATGATTCCTGAATTAAAAGATGGCCCAAAAGATTAAAGTAACTATTTCAGAACAGAGAGGTGTATTGTAGTTGTTAAATCTATCGGTGATTGACCGTGACGATGAAGCAAGTTCTATGCACTAATCTGTGATGAAAATGAGTAAAGTCAAAGGTATTTAAAGTTAAAGTATAAGTTGAGATAAGAGAAAGAATGTTAGAATTGATCTCTAACTATTTGGCCCAACGGCCAAATGGGTCTTTGACCTAGCGCCCTGATCGAGAACGCCCAGCCCAACAATGGCTAGTGGGCCTCTGTCGTCAGGGTCACAATAAATAGAGGTGGAGGCCAAAGCAGCACTAAAAGAAAACCAAGTTCGTCGTGCCGCCACCAGCCCCACCGACACAAACCCTAGTCCGATTTACAGGGGTGCTCAAGCGACGAGAAGCTCCACCACTGCTCTCTCTCTCTCCCCCCCCCTCTCACCAGGTCGCCGCCACAAGGACATCGACCGCGCCGCCGACCTCTACTCTCTGTCCTCGCCACCGACCGTTGCTGGCCTAGCGCAGAAAGACAGCAGCGACAAAAAGCAGATGATCATCTAGTCGTTCTCGACTCTGACGATCAAATCGGAAGGTATAAACACATGAAAAAGCACTCCTCTCCCTCTCGCTCTCAGATCCTACTCCTATGTGATCCACAAGAGAGACAAACAGATTCCTCTTCGTGTGCTAGAAAGAAGGATGATTGAGCGTGGTGGTGCTCAGGTGTCCCAGGATAAAGTGTTATGGTCGGACCTGGATTCTACTCTGGCCAGTTGGGAAGACGAAGTCGCACTGAAGCAAAGATTTCCTGGAGCACCTGCTTGGGGACAAGCAGCTTCTGAAGCTGGGGGGGAATGTCAGCGCTACCGTTCCAACGGAAGCTCTAAGCTATGGGACAGCTGCGTCGAAGCAAGCGTGAGAGGCGTGACAACGTCAGGACCATGGGTCCAGAGTGGACTACTAGCTCGTGGCCTTGCCTAGCTATTTAGGGAGAGGAGATGTGTTAAGCTGGAGGTAATCAACTATCAACTATTAACCAAAGACTCCTCTCCTATCTCCTGTGTCTCTCCTCATTCTTATCCGCGCTACTCTGTTCTTCCTCTGCGATTCCCTTCTCCTCCCCCAAATCCTCTTCTATCGCTACGGGATCGCTAACACCATGTAAGTGAGCTTCGCCACCGTTTGAGCTAAAAGCAAAAGCAAGGAGAGAGTTGCTTCCTGAGCTTTTTCATCGCTTTGTCCATGTGAGCCCATGTTCTCCAAACGTCTCCCCCTCGCCCCTGCTGATTCAACCGCTGCTCCAGCTCAAGGGGAGGAGATGGACGAAGGAGGCATGGTGGTGAAGAAAGAAGGAGGCGGCATGAGGGAGGAGGGAGGAGGTAGCGGTGGAGAAGGGAGGGTGTGGACCGTGTGGTGACATGTGTCGAGGAGGGAGGAAATGGCACTGGAAGAGAGCAGGCATGCGGACGGTGGCTGTGGCGCTAGAAGCTAAGCCTCCAAACAAACATCCTTACTTTTCCAAGTACGAGCTTTCCTCATTAAGTTTTTCCAAAACCTGGTCTACGGTAAAAGTCCAACTGCTTAAAACGGTCGGAACACCCAACCCGTTTTTTTTCACATTTCACCTTGGGAACGGAAATAGAAACAGAAAAATTCAAAACAAAAACGAACAGAACAAATCCAGAGTATAAAAACGAACCAATTCGGATAGGATGTACTGGAATCGATCGGTAATCGGTATTTAGTTCGAAACATCAACATAAATAACTCAATGTAATAAAATATTATCATAAAAATAAATATTTAAAATAGATAATTTATATATTCATACAACACGACAACATAACACACATGGTAGTAAGTTTAAAAAGATCACGGTATAACAGCACATATAAACATAAGATCAAGTTTTTACAGTCCAAACGGAAGAAAAAAAGGACAAAAACGGGACAAAAAAGGATACCGTAAAAAAAAACGAAAAAATGTCAAACCGTTTCTGATCCCGTTTCCGTTTTTTTTCTCATTCTGTTTTCGTCCATTCTCATTTTTATCTCAGCTGGTTTTCATCTGCGCAGAAAATACAAAAGTGAAAAGCAAATGGGATAGGATTTTCTCGCCCCATTTTCAACCACATTGACAATCATGTTGTTTGCGTAATGACTGGACAATTTGTTGTAAGTAAACCACAACACATTCGAGGTCAATGCATGACTCCATGCTCACGATCCGAAGGGACCCCACTTACTATAGTATTACTATTTCTAAAACTATAGCGCCAAAACATAGTCAAGTGGAATCTCGTTTTTTTAAATTGTTGTTACCGTTAATTTCTAACATCAATTTTGACTATTCATTTTATTTAAAAGTATATTATATAATTTGTTATAATTTACTTTATTACTCTCTTTATTTCATAAAAAGATCATTTTTTTTGACTTTTTAGACTTCAAGTTTGACCACTCGTTTTATTAAAAAAATTGTAAAAATATAATTTATTTTATTGTGAATTGTTTTATCATTAGAAATAATATAAACATGACTTATTTATTTTTATTTTTGCAAAAAAATTGAATAAGATAAGTGGTCAAACATGATTTCTAAAAGTCAAAAATAATCTTTTTATGAGACGGATGTAGTATTAAAGTTATTTGAATCACAATTTATAAATTTTTAGATTTAGATTAATTTTTTAAATAAAAAAAATGATCAAAATTAATATTAAAAGTTAACAGCAACAAAATTTGAAAATGAAAAGAGTAAGAAATACTATGTGCAAACCATGCAACTCTGATACATGGTTTAACAACAAACAACGTTCCAGCTTGGAAGATTGAAAGACTTCTAAGTATATATGTGTATGCGTGCAACAAATCGGGTGGGCCAATACAACTGTGTCGTGTGAAGTTATTATTAATTTTAATTATTATTGTTGTTGTTTATGTGCCCATGACACGATGAAACGGGCATTTGTTTGTCCTCCCATAAAGAAAATTCCGGAGAAAAAACTCACCAATCGTCTTGGGCCGGGCCGGGCATTCCTGATCGAAGACGTCCTCACCTGCCCTCTGACCGTCTCCACCTTCCGCAGACCGCGCCGGCGCTTCCCCAACGGCGCCGCCTCTTCCTGGACTGGGCGAGACACGTCTCTGCACCCCCGCGCTAAAGCCCTAAAAACCCTAGCGCTCACGCCGCCGCCGCCACGATGGGCGGAGGGCGAACGCAGGTGAACAAGCCGCACAAGACGCGGTTCGCGTCCAAGGCTTCGCGTCACGCGCACAAAATCGGTACTTCCCTCTCCCCCTCCCCGTCCGCGCCCGTCCCTCCTCCCCTTTCCCGCTGCATCTCGGCGAGCTACTGACGTGAGTGTTCGGTCTGTTTGCACAGATAAGGTCAGGGGCGGGAAGCCGGAGACCAGCCACCGCGCCGCCGTCAAGGGTGCCCGAGCTGCGCGGGTCCAGCGGAGCAAGGCGGTCAGCTTTCAACACCTTGCACACTTGTCGTTCTTTCCCGTTTCCGTAGTGATTTACGACTCCTTTCTTGATTTTCTTCGTTCGGACCTAGTGTACCGTGACTAAACCTTGCTATTTGCGTGTAATGTAATAATCAAATTCAAAGGATCTAAGGTAATAGTAATAGAACAATTCATGAGCTAGATGGACAATTATTTAAGTCTGGGTATCCCTGTGAAACAACCATGTGACATGTAGTTCTCTTCTCACACTTGTTTATGAGCTCTCTCCTGCTGTCTGAAACATTTTACCATGGGTACAGATCCGTGATCAGAAACGTGCTGCTTTGCTAAAGGAGAAACGATCATCTACTGGATCTTCAAGTGCACCACGTGTCATTGTTAGTGTTCTTGGTCCTTTTGTCCTATTCCCTACTTCAATTTCATTTCTGCTGTTCTTGTGGTCAGACAGCGACTATTCCCTTGAGTAATTGGTGATTGTTACAGGTTCTTGTTGGCCTATCATCGTCAGCAAACATCAGATCACTTGCTGAAGATCTGTTGACATTTACAGCGGGAGGTGATGGGAAACCAACATCCTCTACTGTTGCTTCTCCTACTTATAAACTTCGAACCACGGTAATTTCAAAATGGATATAGGCTATAGCTCTCAGATTTTTGCTGCTGCTAGTTTAAAAATAAGTGTGTTCTGAGACTTTTGGTGCAATGGTGCTTTAATATCTTGTAGCTAATGCATGCATCACTATATGGCTGTATGGTGTACACATTTGAACTATGGATTGGTTACACATTATTTGGCATCTCAGATAGTTATTCATTCTTGGCTTGTTGACCATAATATATTGTCAATTTTTCTGTCCCCGTATTTTTTCAGTCTACATTAGTTAATTTCATGTAGAAGATTATCTTATATTCACTATATTTTGGAAGGTACTCCAAGCACCATATGGTGATCTTACATCATGCATGGAACTCGCAAAGGTGTGCTTTTCCAACCAAATTCAACTTGCAGCTATGCTTTATTATGATTTCTTAACTTCAACGTGGAACTGATAAATGTTATGCTACATAGGTTGCTGATTTGTTAGGATTTGTTCTATCAGCGAATTCACTGTATAGTGATGATTCAGGCAGTCCAATTGATGACTTTGGTTCTCAATGTCTCTCTGTATTTCGGGCCATGGGCTTACCTAGTACAGCTGTTTTCATTCGCGTAAGTTATATCCATGAGTACTTCTCAATTAAGATATTCCTATGATTATCTGTTGGTTTACCTGTTTAGCTCACTAATTCAATCAGGATCTTCCACCGGACAGTAAAAATAGGCAGGAGTTGAAGAAAGCAGCGACTTCTTTACTTTCTGCAGAACTGCCTGAAGACTGCAAGTATTACTTGGCAGACACTAAGGTTGATTTGCACAAGGTAAATGTTCTTTTTAGTATTCCTGTTAAATAGAATAACGTTCATCTTACCTTTTTTTTTTCTTTCAAATTATCTCTTTTGATCAAAGTTCTTATAATTGTTCAGTTCATGTGGCTTTTCAAGGAGCAGCACTTTTCCTCACCACATTGGAGAACACAGAGACCTTATGTTATGTCTGAAAAGGTTTTAATGGCTTTCGCTTCACTAAATTTCTTTTCTAGAAGAGTTGCCAGTTATATGTTATCCGGATGTAACATTCTATAAGAGGAACTAAATTGGTATCTCTGTGTTGGTGATTCTGTATAATATTATTATTCATTATAACAACAAAGAAGGTTTGGCTACAAATATAAGTGATTTTCCACACTGTATGGTGATGGACTTTGATTTAAAGTTATTCAGCTTCCTTGCGATGCTGGAACTATAGCCTGCACTTGGTCTTTGCTCAATCTTTCGTGCATTTGCACCAACTTGAGCCATCTATAATGACCAAATAATGCTATGTTCAAACTGCGAAATAATGCAAGTTTTCTACCTGTGAAATAAAGCAACTCCCAACACTTACAAAATTTCCTTGTATTTCCGTCTGGTTTTGATACCAAAATATGATGTCTCAGGCCTTGATTAAATCTGATGATAATACGGGACTATGCACACTGCTTGTTTCTGGCTACTTGCGGGCCCACAATCTTTCAGTTAACCAGCTGGTAGGTGATCAATATTTGAATTGTTATAGCCTTTTGTTTATTTCCTTTTCTAATACGATTTCCACTCAAAGGTTCATGTGTCAGGTGCTGGCGATTTCCAGTTAGGCCAAATTGATGTCCTGAAGGACCCATGTCCTGTTAGCGAGCGGAAAAGCTCTGATGTAATGGACACAGAAGATATCGAAGAGCAGGTGCGTTATATAACTGTAGGAAATTAATGAGTCTCTATAGTTAATGAAATCATTCCCAGTGGTGCTATGCTGCGCCTTTTTACGTGTTATAAGCTATCACTTTTTCAGGAAGTATACTTTGGTACATTTTTTAACCTCATCTTTTTTGTTGTTCCAGATTGTTAATACTTGTGTTCCAGACCCTTCGAATCAGGAACCCTTACTTGTTGAGAATGCCCCAGATCCTATTGCAGGGGAGCAGGTGACTATTTCCAATTCGTGTTTCATGTTGAAAAAAGAAGACAGAACTTAAGACTTTTAATTGCTGCCTCTGTTTTCTGGATTGCTTCTGAAAAAAAAATTATTGAAAGATGATACCTTTTTTTACTTCACTAATTTGGTTTTTACATTGGATGCTTGGTGCCTGAAGTACTGTTCTGTTTTTGAATCTACTGTTGCTTCATGTAGTTTCTTATATTTATGAATTCAAAAAATTGCTTGTTTTGTGTTATTAGTTTTAAAGGTATGGTTATTTCCTAATGGCACATTATCCTAGTAAACGTTTCAGAGGCTTCTGTGTAGGAAACTTTTAGTGCTGTCCTAGTAGTTGAAGCTTTCCTCTTGCTTGAATGGTATGTACTTATATGTATACTCCCTCCGTCCTGATTTAATTGTTGTTTTGGCTCTGTGCACGGGAGTTAAGAGTTGGAAAAGTGGCATGTGCTGAAAACGAGGAGATAGAAATAAAGATGAATTGGGAAGAGAATTTTTTTTTTTGAAACCAAGAAAGTTGTATTTGGAAGTGAGAATTAGAGTTAAACTGGGACAATTGAAAGAAGCTAGAATGACAAGATAAAATGGGATAGGAGTACTATTTTGGACTATAACCTATATTTTTTAGGAATCTTTTAGTGCTTATAATGTGTCCTTTTTGTGAAATGGATCTTTCCATGGGAAAAAGTGTTATGGTTCTCAATCTTCTACCACCATGTATAAATTTATTCTGAGTGAAGGACTATTTTCTATTGCCTTATTTTTTCCCACAGAAACAACTGGCATATTTTTATGCACTTGCTCAATTCTTCCATCATTTGTAGATTTCATGAGCTAAACAGATATTCCTCCATGACGTTTGATTAGTTGAGCTCTTTAAGTACCCATTCCTATTTTGAAATATAGTTTGTGAAGGGAAAAAGGAAACTATTTTGAT
>BCLG01004348.1:0-11216 GCA_001602295.1 Zoysia matrella
TTCTTTGGATGCTTGAGTCAAAAGGCATGATGATCAACTGATACACTATTGATGTAGAAGTTACTGATCTCATAGGGGATCTATGTACCCAGAAAGATAACTTCAGTGTGCATTTGAGTAGTTGTTGGTATTTATTACTCCCTCCGTCCCAAATTACTTGTTATTCTAGCATCCTCAAGTTTTCCTAATTTACTTGTCACCCTCCCTTCCCAGTGCACCTTCTCTATTCCCAATACATCTCTATCTCTATCTCTTTCCTCATCGTTTTCAGCACATCTTACCTTTTCACCTCTCCTTAATTTCCGTGTCCTATAGAATGACAACAAAATTGAGACGGAGGGAGTAGTACTTAGTACTCTGTAGATCTGAATTGCTAACTATTTACTTTCCTCATCTAAATCCTAGGTGCATGAAATGTTGTCAAACATCTTACAATTGCTCTATTATTGCCCGCTACGATTAGTTGTACCTTTGTGTGACTAAAACTGAAACTTCTCTGCATAGTTATGTAGAAGGTTCAGGTTGTTTGCACTCATTATTTCTTGTTCATGTGAGTCATTGCTGGTTTCCGCTAATCTGCTCGTGTTCATTTCAACCAATGTTGCAATTACATGATCATATTTTTCTTATGGAAGGATAGACACTGAAATCATATATGACTTCTTCCCTCTCGTGCAATGCTTCAATTAGTTGTCAGCACATGTTTTTCTCCATTCTTTCAGGTATACAGGCTTCACCAACTAAACAGGGCCGCTCAATTGGTGACAGCACTCACATTTTCTGTTAGAGGAACAGATACAACAAACCAAACTGTGGCTGTCGTGAACTCTTTAGGAGCATTACTGACTGTTCTTCAAATTCTAGGTGTTATTTGTGTATGGTCGCTTTCAAGCTTTCTGATGAGGTTCCTTCCCTCCTCAGACATTCCAGATCCCTGACTCAGCTTTATTAGAACTTCAAATTATGAGCGTAGCCTCCCTATTGTAAATTGATTTACATGGAGCCAGCTGACATGTTTGAAAAGTTCAGCACTGCTTTAGGGTACACTTCTTGCACCATTTGGTGGAGTAACTACGGGAAACAAGTTCGATTGGCAGGAACGGGACTACAAAATAAACGGCAAAATAAGGGCGTTGAGTTGTGCAAGCTGTAGAAGCTTGATGCAGAACGTGTTCTTATGCTCTTGTTGGTCAAATTCTGAGTCACAAGATGGGAAATCACTTTTTCTGACTTTATGTTAGATTTTAGTTTAATTTATCTAATATAAGATTTTTTATGGTGCTTCAGCCTCTTCCTCAATTAATTTCGAACATTAATTTTTAAGAATTAATACTGGACTCATCATTTTTGTACCAGATTCATCATTTTTTATTGATCCACAACTTACCGTTTACTTAGTATCTTTTTATTTTTAACCATCAGATTTAATCAAATTAAATCAAATTAATGATTGTGATTAATTTCAAGCATTCTAACAAATCTCTTATCTAATGCTCCTTCGAACTTTAAACACCGGTAACATTGAAAAGAAGATCAGTCGGTCAACTGATGGCAATCATCGTTGTTATCAGTGTCGCTCAAACTGATGGCAATCAATTGCATCACTGTAGATTTTGGTCGGTCATTGTTGATATTAGTTTGTATCGAAGTTCTCGGCAAGCCTTTGTATCTGCTTTTATATACTGTATAGGCTACCAATTTTCTTCAACAATTCTCTGAATTATTTCATGTTTTTCAGGAAGAGTTTGGCTATGCACTACATTTTTATTTTATTGTCCTCAAGAAAACAGCATAGGACAGCTAAAGATTTAAAAAAAAGTGACCCAGAAATTGGTCTACTGTTGCATGCCTTTTCCTCCGATTTCTACGAAGGAAAAAAAAAAAGAGTCAACTTCAGGGAGGTGCTCTCTGCCTAGGATGACATAATGAGCGGCCGACGCACCAGCATCTTGGTCGTGATCCTTCTAATTTGCCATACTGGGAGAACAGTGGATACATAGCTGGATAGGTCGTAAAATCGCCCATAAAAAGAAGGGTCGTGATGTATGTACCAGAGAATATGCCTTGACATATAACAAGACAAATCCATGAAATATGTATACTCCCTCCGGTTTTAAGCTATTCACTTTTAACATCAACTTTAAATATTCGTCTTATTCAAAAAATTTGTTCTAATGTGTAAAATTATTAGTCATGATTTAAATTCCACTAATAATAATTAAATAATAACAAAATTTTACATATTTGAACAAACTTTTTTGAATAAGACGAATGTCAAAATTGAAGTTAGAATTCAAAGTGTCAATAATTTAAAACTGGAGGGAGTACATGTCAATGCTATGAAACAGCAATTGATATGGAAGATCTCAAACAGGATCCTCCACAACACAATTAACCATTTCCCCCCTTTGACAAATGGATATCCTAGGATGCTGTTGCCCTTGCACTTGTAGTTCTCTCCATTTCCTGACTCCACTATCTTGTTACTGCGGCATAGCTGTTAGTGCCCACTTTCTCCACTTACTATTCTCTCTTTTGCTATGCATATCCATGCAATAGGGTCAATAGTGGGTGCACTGTATATTTGTTTTTGGTTATCTACACATTTCACTCAAAATTGATGCTATGATCCAATAATTTTGAAAACTATTTGGTGACATACTTTCATTCCTTAAGAATGGATTCCCTAATTCTATACCAGTGTAGCAAATACTATTTGACTATCCATCCGTCCATGATAATGCACAAAAAATCATGCAACAATTACCATAGGCCTGCGGTGCAACCATCATGATATATTTTGGGATGAGAAAATAAATAACTGTCTATAGATCTTAGTATAATCCTGTAGATGCATACTTATAAAATGTATAAGCGGCAAAGAATTCAAAGTATGCTCAATGCTACGGACATTCACATGCTCACTTTTCATGTAATTGACGAAAATCTAGAAGAGATATGACATAAAAACATCTAAAACGCATCTACTATTAAAAGAGGATTTGCTGCGATATACTTTGCCTTTAGTGACTTGAAAGGCTATCTATATAACTTCTAAAGTACTTCTGCCAAATGTAGTTGACCTTGTGATGCGGGATAACAAGTTCGTCAGGGCAATCATTACTTCTTGACCATATCTAAAGTAACAACTCCTTTTCCTTCCTGCTTCCTGACCCAGCATCCATGTATAAAAGGGACAGAGCAGAGCCACAGTAGCTCTTCCCCAGCAATCCTTTTGAACCGGTAGCACACACTATAAGAACATACCAACATGCCTAAACCCATTGTTTTACGAACCATGGTCCTTATAATCCTTCTCTTCAACGCATCTTCAGGTAATGGGATTTTCTTTTGCTTCCGTACAACACACAAATTGCTTAATCATTCATATCTGAACAGGTTCTTTTGTCCTAATACAGGCAAACCCATACTAGTGGAAAATGATAATGCTGTGACTGCAAACTTGATAAAGGTTCGTCAAACTCGATCCTAAAATTCTGAACACAGTCACAGAAATAAATGCTTGAGAGTCTTCAAGATATTGTTTAGATTAGTGGTGTGGGATCAGCAATTCAGTTTCAGAGCTCTTGATATTTTCAGCTTTACTATGCGTAAGTCATGATTGAACAATATATAATAATATCTATCAAGAGTATGAGTGAGTCATTTCTAATCATTTTTTTATCAAAACTTGTTCATTTATCACTACAATTGTCATATGCTTGTTCTTTATCCTCTAAAATGCAGGGGCATAGCAGAAAGATTCTTACAGAGATTAAGGACTATGACTACGGAGGGGCAAACCCTAGGCATGATCCACACAGAAGACCTGGTAGAAACGGCTAGTAAGCCTATATATGATCATATGAAGATTCTACTACATAGAGGCTTGTATGAGGGAGGCTAGTATCTACTACATGTGGATCCTACTACTATGTGTACTTATTTCTTTTCCATTTTCGTTTTTAAGACTCACCAATGTATACTACTGCTGCTATGCTAATGTATACTTGAGGCAGTGAACTTTTTATGAGCCACTTCATGAGGTGATAAATGTTGCTAGTACTGTGGTACTTGCTAGTTCATTCAAGTCATTCTAATAACTAGAAAACCCTCAATCCTTCATTTCTGTCTGCAAGTCGAATGCAAGCATAGGTATCATTTGTGCAACAGACTGAAGAAGCGAAAAGGAAAGGGAGTACAAATGGAATTAACGATTAGTAAATTGTAAAAATGTACTTACAAATGCAAGTTCAGATTTGATAGGATATGGATAAAGGTAACCATCTGGTTGAGAAAATTAAGTCAATCATGCGGTCACTGAGAACATGCAGTACAGTTTTCTTCAATCCATACTTGTGCGGCTGTGCCTATTCTTCTCAAGATAGGATTCTTCTTCAGCCACCTCTGAATGCAAATATGTTCATCAGCTGATCGATGTCCAAGCATATGATTTTCCCTAACTAGTATACAAGCCGCGTAAGAAAATCACAGAGGAAAGAGAATGCACCCCCCCCCCCCCCCCAAAAAAAAAAATTGTTTGGTTGTTGCACGTAGTAGACGCGTACCAGTCTCCGACAACGCCGCACTCGCCGCCCGCTGCTCCCGCGCCCGTCCCCGTCTCCACTTTACTTCGAGAATCACCACTGCTCTGCTCGTCTTCTTCTGCGAAATAATCGAACAAATGGGTTACGTGGGCAGCATTACCGCAACAGGACAGGGAGAGTGCGTGAACTGGAGAAGGACGGCGGGTATCCACCTGGCTCTCATGGAGATGGTGGCCGCTGCGGGCGCCCCTCCAGCCTGCTCGCGGGGACGAGAAGTGACCGGCCGCCGGCCAGGTGATGGCGCGCCTCGCCGAGGCAGAGAGGAAAGGGAAAGCACCTCATCCAGTTGGTTGGGGAGTGATGGCGCGGGCCTTTATAGGCATATGATGGGCCAAAATCTGTACTATCAAATGGGCCGTTTCACCTAAACCGACGGGGACGATCGGACTTGCGGCCATCCATTTCCGGGGAATCGACCCGGAAGGCACACGCGAACGATTCCCGTTTCTCATTCCGCGTCCCATCGGCGGAGTCTCGAGATCCGGTCGACGGCGGCGACTAGGGGGAGGAAGCAGCGGCAGCAACGATGGGCGTGATGGGAAGGCTCAGGATCTTCGTGGTGAAGGAGCCGGTCGTCGCGGCCTCCTGCCTCATCGCCGGCTTCGGTACCCTCTATTCTCGCATCTCGCCTTCTGCGCGGACACTTTAGCAGCTGCTCTGTTTCCCTGCGTGTATGCATACGTGCTGTGACCTTGCGTCCCGGATGTAGCTTGCGCTTGTGGCTAGTGCTTCTTATTAGCTCGATTTCCGGATGCTCAGACCTCAGTGTTCGTTATTTCGTGATGTATCGTAGATTGCTAGATTTGCTGAGGAGCATCGAGCATAGAGAAGCGTGTTACGCTGAAGGCGAACTAGAACTAAAATTCGAACTTAATAGGAGACCCGAATATATACTTGGGATGAGCAACAAAGTCGTGCCAAGATTCTCTGTACAATCCATGACAGAGGGTGTGAAAGTGTCTGTTGTTCTCAAACTAATTTCGTTTAGATGGCCCATTTTTCATATGAATGTACAATGATGTCCACTTATTCACCACTACCTTATTTAGCCTTATTTATAGCAACTTTTGTATCGTTGTTATTTGAGTGCTCAGCGGGTATCCCTCTCATTTGCAGCAATGCTTTTTCCCCCCTCCCACACTAAGTTGCCAGATTAGCATATGTTCAATATGTTGATGCTTAAATATTATGAGAATGCACTAGTTAGTTACTAGCAATCTATTTTTATTCTACTTATCAAACAAATTGCAGTTCAGATCATATCATTTTTTAAGGGGAAACAGCACACTCAGATCATATCATGAAACAGATATCGTGTGCTCAATGTATTTTGCACTAATTACTGCGACCTGCTATCCTGGTATCATGTATCACTTGAGTATGGTCCAAATTTGTGGTCGTGTTGGCTGTGCAGAATCACAGAATTAAGCAGAAAGTTTGTTGTTAGAATTTTTGAACTACTTCTGGCTTGGTGCATAGGCCATGAAGTTTTTTGCTTGAGCAGCTTGTTATCATTCAGAGTGATAATTCAGGTGGCTTCATGATTCTTTTCCATTCAATTTTAGGTCTTTTTCTTCCAGCCGTTGTCAGGCCAATCTTGGATTCATTTGAGACGACCAAACATGTTCCCCAACCAGCTCTAAGTGATGTATGTGATTTTGTCCTCTGCACAATTTCAATTTTTGTTCACTTGCTACAAACTTTGAAAATGATGGGTTGTTTTCTACCTGATTTACCTGAGTTTAGAACATTTATTCGTTTTTATTCTGTGGATGATTAGTGTAACATATTCCATGTACTGATTTTACCATTTTACCATCAAAGCTCTTTCTAAGGGAAGTAGCTCTGTTCGATACAATTCCATGAATGACTAGATGAATTCGTTGATTGAAGCTAAAATCTAACTAGCCATGACAGCCATCTTCAGATCTTCATTCTGCATCTTTTTTTGTGAGAGTTCAGAATTGGGGTGACTGCAACAATTCTAGTCTACTATGTGCTTAACAGTCAAGGCATGATCATTCTAGTCTACTACTACTACTACTACTGCTACTACTTTGTGCTTAACAATTATGGCATGATCTGAATTATTCTTTATCTGCATCATTATCTAAGATAGCAGGTTTTGTTGACATATGTGCCGTTTGATACTGCTGCAGGTGGTTACTGGTGTCACTGGCAAGAACTAAGAGTTTTCTTTTTTGGACATGCGATGTGGAGCCATTTCTCTCTTTTTCTCCCCCCTCTGTATTGTTGCCTCTTGGTTCAGCACCAAACATGATAAGGCTCTTACACTATTTGTCGCGTGAATTTCATGCTCATTAGAAGTTCGAATCCAGCAGGAATCCTGCTATGTTTATCGAAATAATGACTGAAATAATGCTCCAGCTGCAAGTTTCTTTCATCACACTGCAGTGTGATAATGAGAGATTAAGCGATGTTGCCCTCTCTTACTATTCTGTTCACCCTATTCAATGCACTTTGGAACAAATCCGCATGATCTCACCAAAACTGCCCGTGCCGTCTACGGGTGACCTCTTCACAGAGATGGATAAATCAACATGCATCCATCCGCCAGCAACCTCGACTGTGATTCTGTGTACCACAGATTTCACGTGCGCGTGGAGGCTCGATGAAAATGGAATCGAAAGCGTCGGTTAATGTAGAACCGACGAGGCTGTGCACGAAAAGAATCTTTCTCGCGTACAGCAATGCCTGATGCGGGTCATCCTACCCTTAGCCTACTTACTCTCTAAGCGACCAGGTGCGGTGGAAGAAGCAACTGCAAGATAAGCAGTCGCTCAACCACAGCCATTGTCTGTCGGTTGATCCGATGGCCAGTAATATAAGCTTGTTAGGTTTCTAGTTTTGAAATTCTTTTTAAATGTTTAATCTTCATAAATTCAAGAAAAAATCTTTAAATTCTCAAAAAAAAAATCAAAGTTATTCTGTCAGACTCATCTTATCGAGCTCTTGTGTAGATACTCTCTGAATTATTTTTAAAGTTTTTTAAAGTTATTTCATTAGTTTCTAAAGTTTTTCAAAGTTATTTCATCGGTTTCTAAAAAATTTCAAAGTTTGTTCCCTTAGCTTCCTAAAATTTCCGGAGTTTATTCGGTTAGCTTCGTCTAAGTTGAACTTTTCATGTAGGTACTCAGAGTTATTTTTAAAATTTACTAAAGTTGTTATGTTCTTAAAGTTTCTTTGGAATTGACGGAAAAAAATTTACTAAAGTTGTTATGTTCTCAAAGTTTTTTTGGAACTGACAGAAAAAAATTTACTAAAGTTGTTATGTTCTCAAAGTTTCTTTGGAACTGATGAAACAATTAGAAAATTTAGAAAACTAACTGAACAATTTTAGAAAACTCAAATAACTCGGAGGGCACCTGCACAAATAGCTCGACAAGAAGAATCTAATAGAATAACTTTAGAAAACTTTGAGAACTAACAAAATAATTTTAGAAAACTTTATCAACTAACGAAATAGGTCGTTTTGGAGTTGGACACGGGAATTAGGGGAGCAAAAAGGTGTGATGTGCTGAAAACGAGAAAAAGAGAGATAGTGATAGAGATAGGAAAGTATTGAGAAGAGAGAAAGTTTATCAGAAAGCGAGAATGACTTATATTTTGAGAAAATTGAAGAGCTCTAAAGTGACTTATAATTTGACACGGAGGGAGTATATTTTGGGAACTAACGGAACAACTTTTAATAACTTTAGGAACTAATAAAATAACTTTAAAATCTTTAGAAATAAATCAAAGGTCACCTATATAAAAAGCTTGAGGAGACAAAGCTAATGGAACAACTTTTAAAATTTTAGAAACTAACGGAACAACTTTAAAAAACTTTTTAACTTAGAGAACAAGTTTAGAAAATTTTATAAATAACTTAGAGGGCAACTACACACAGAGTTTGACGAGATGAATCTAATGGAAACAAATTTAATTTTTTTTGAGAATTTAAGGTAATTTTTTTGAATTTTTTAATACTATGTGTTTAAAAAAATTCAAAACTAGAAACCGAACGAGCTTATATGCTGGCCATGGGATCACCCGGTAACGGCTGTGGTTGAGCGAGTGCTTACCTTGCAGTCACTTCTTCCACTGCCCCCCATTCTGGTCCCTTCTAAGTTAGTCTGGACTCTTTAAAATTTATCACAACTTTTTTTCTCAATACATTTTCACTCAATCTCTCTCCTATTGGTTTTCAAAATATTTCATCCTTTTTTATTTTTTTAATTCTCATATACAGACAAAAACAACTTATAAAAAAAGACGAAGAAAGTACTATTTCTAGTCCTTTATATCGCTCGATGGAATCGACCAAAGAGAGTTGAAATGCAAGAATTTATGGAAATATAGAAATGTTACAGGTATTAATTTAATTTTTTTTTAAATATTATATTTAAAAAAAAGGTCTTACCAATATACTCTCTCCGGTTCACAAACAAAATCGTTTAAGAAAATGTTTTAATCAAACGTTCAAAATATAAACTACAAATAAATTTTATAGAAACTATATGGTTAAATTTGTCTTACAAAGTACTGCTTTAAAGATCGTGTCATTATCTAAAACAATTTTTTTTTTAACGTGAGGGTGTATAACTCTGTCATCATAAAATAGAACTTTTTATTGATGCCCTTAATTATACACGGAGTACTGCTACATGACTCTCTGGAATGTCTCTTAACCTAGGACTCTTCGTATGACACCGAAAATGTCGAAACAGCCGTCGCTCTCCTCCCCCGTGCACCGCTGTCGTAACGCCCCGGCAGTCGCCGCCGCGCCTTGAATGCCCCGCGCGGGTGCGAACAAAAACGCCACGGTCGCGCTGGGCAGGCGACGCCGCTCGCCCTCTCGCGCGCGCGAGCTTGTGGTCGCGTTCGCCGGACCAGCCCCTCGGTTCGGCACGCGGGGCCAGCTGTCCGGCCACACGCGGTGGGAAGACGCCGAGCTCCGCTCGCTCTCGCCGAGCGCTACCAGCTCTCCGTCGATCCTGGACCCGGGAAATGTCCGTCAGCCCGCGTCACGTTGCTGATGCAAACCGCGCGAGCGCCCGACTCTGGCTGCGCCTCTCCAGATAAATGCCTCGGTTTGTTGATTGATTCCATGGGTGGACAGATGCAGTGCACCGTGCATTCCCTCCTTCCATGCTACAGCGTGGCGTACGGTACTACGGCAGTACAGTAGTTGCGACGTCCGATAATGCGCGTGCGTACATGCACCTTGCCACGCTTTGTTGGATAAGCGCACGCGCGCCACCGGGCCCAGGCGACGCCGGGAGGAATGGGTATTTCCTTTCGCGTCTCTTGTTTACACGAAAAACGGAGTTCCGTATGGTTAATTGCCTTGCTCAAGGACATCCCTAACTAGATGAAGCAATCCGAATCGTCCGGGAGCGAAAGATTCAACAGTACTACTACAATCGTCATACATACTCCTAACTGCGTACGGAGTGTCACTAAATAGAACGGATCGGATGGCAGCTATGACCTAGATAGATTCCACGACCGTGGATCCGATGTCAGATCCAGTAGTGGCCAGATCTGGCCGTCCGGGCAAGGAGGACCCGCAGCAAGGTGAAGATCGATCCGCTCGCAAAGCTTGGGTTGGGGTTCTACCGATCCGAGCGCTGCATGCGTAGTACAAAGTAAACCGCATGCATCCGGCTTTACCATAGAGTTCGTCGTACTACGGCGGCGTCAAAAGAAAAGTCCGCCACACGTCGCCGTACGCGGGGCTTGGACTTCTCGTGCCCTGAACGGCAGCAGCGATGATGCCTCCCTGCCCATGCCCCCACTACGAGGTGGACCCGCGCTAACAGCTGCTGACTACGAGTACACGCGCTAATTAACCGCCCGCGATTCCGAGCGAGTCCGCGAATCCACAGCCACCGATTCGATCCGCGGGCAACAGCGCCGGCATGATTCACATGCGGCGACGCCTCCTTCCACAACTGCCGAGTCCCCCGGTGCGGCCGTACGCGCGCGCGCGCGCGCCCGGTTAAAAAGCCTGGCCTCGCCTTGCCGCGCACCTCGGATCGCATGTGCAACCGCGCCAAGTGGACTGGCACACTCGCGAGCAGTGGCGCCCGTGATCCCGCCTCCATATAAAACGCGCAAGCTGCAAGACGCAAGCAAGCGAGGGCACTAGACTTCGCTCGCTCCCTCGTCACTTCGTCAGTAGTAGGTGGTCGAGGGCGAGTCTCTCACGCACGCGTTTCTTGGCGCGGAGGATTTGACCGGACATAGGAGACGACTGGTAAGCTTAGCTGGGCATGTCGTGGTCGGAGACGGACGCCGCGCTGTTCACCGCGGTGCTGGGGCGGGACGCGGCGCACCACCTGGCCACCACGCCGCCGCACGTCGACGGGCCGGCCACGGCGGCGCTGGCGCCCGAGCTCCAGGACCGTCTACACGACCTCGTCGAGCGGGGCGGCGCCTGGACCTACGGCATCTTCTGGCAGGAGTCCCGCATCGTGCTCGGCTGGGGCGACGGACACTGCCGCGACGGCGAGGCCGCGCACGGCGACACCACGGAAGCCCAGAGCGCGGCGCGGAAGAGCGCGCTGCTGCGTCTGCACGCGCTGTACGGCGGCGGGGACGACG
>BCLG01004348.1:11653-24808 GCA_001602295.1 Zoysia matrella
CCAAGAGAGTAGACTTCACCAAGCTGGAACCGAACGGGCAGGCCGTTGTCGAGGAGCGTAAGCCGCGGAAGCGCGGGCGGAAGCCAGCGAACGGACGGGAGGAGCCGCTGAACCACGTGGAGGCGGAGCGTCAGCGTCGGGAGAAGCTTAACCAGCGGTTCTACGCGCTGCGCGCCGTGGTCCCCAAGATCTCCAAGATGGACAAGGCGTCTTTGCTGAGCGACGCCATCGCGTACATCCAGGAGCTGGAGGACCGGCTCCGCGGCGGCGCGAAGAGCCCGCCAGCCGTCGAGGTGAAGGCAATGCAGGACGACGTGGTGCTGCGCGTGACCACGCCCCTGTACGCGCACCCGGCGTCCCGCGTCTTCCACGCCATCCGGGACGCGCGGCTGAGCGTGGTGGCGTCGGAGCTGGCGGTGGCGGACGACGCCGTCACACACACGCTCATGCTGCGGTCGCCCGGGCCCGAGCGGCTGACGGCGGAGGCGGTGCTCGCCGCCATGTCACGTGGGACGGAGGGCCGCGACACGCCCTCCCCGTGACCGCGCGTGTAGCGGGCTATGTAGGTCGTGGCAACAGCACTCGTGCTCGTGTGTGCAACTGCCACCCGTTAGCAGTGTGATAGCTACTCTAGTTTTTCCTCCTTTTGAGTGCTGCACGTCACGTGGCAAAACATCCGAAAAATGTGCACACAATTTTAGACGAGTACTAGTATATTTAGACGAGATGTATGCACACAAACGTAGCCAAAATTTGCAGTTTACATCCGAATTATCTGTTATAGCAGAATCTGTTCCAATTTCATGGACAACTTGCAGTCTTTGCGTTGTTGTTTTCTCTTAACAAGCTTGCATTGCGCTTGATAGTTCCTGTGCACATCTGCACTGTATCAAATGTACTCGATTTCTAAGTCAGCAAAAAGTTTTCGGGCCGTGCGGGCGTCGTCGTACCCGCCCCTTTGCGGCTGTGGTCCGCGGCCGGCAGGAACTGGGTGCGTGAACTTCCTTGTCTTTCCTTCTCCGTATGAAGCAGAAGCAACCGCGGGTTTTCATTTTCAGTCCGGCGTCGGTCGCCTACGCACCGTTTACTTTGACAACCGGCCGCAGCTGCGCGTTCTCTGCACCGTCCAAAAGTTTTCTTCTCCGCGGACGGCACCCGTGTGATGTGTGGGAACCGCGCCATCCGCGCGTCGTGGTCAAGTGGAAGTCAGGGTCAGGACCGCTGAAAGCACGCGCATGTCATGTCCCCCGGCTCAGTGGCTCACTGCTGCACGCTCGCGTACCGCGCACCCCCGACGGAACCGGCCCCTAATCTCGGGAGAAAATTTCCCCATGACCGGGGCCCTTCACAAATCTAGGGGTGGCACGCGCGCGTCGGATGATGCCGCGCGAATGGGGGCCGCGGGACGGGGACGGCAGCCGCGGGGCCTCGGCCTGTTACGCCCGGGGCCGGGGGAAGGGACGGCGGGGCGACGGCACCCGGTTGGGGCTGGGCGGGGCTGGCGTGCATGGGGGATCAGCCGAAAGGCGACGGCCGATCGGTTGACGTGACGTGCCAACAACCTTAAACAGCGAGCGTGTCAGGGAGGGTCCCGTGCGGCTGCTCTCCGCGTCCGATGCCGATGCGTCGAAACGGTAGGAGCGCGAGTAGACGAAAGAGGTTTCGTTCGGTGCACCTTCCATCCCCTGGAATGAAATGGTTGTCGGCAGGAAGCTACTCCTACAGCAAGCCACGGCCGTCGGCCGCGCCGCAGGGCCGGTATTATCAGAGGGAAACGCCCCGGCATCACGATTTTCCGACAATTTAGAGCTCGTCTCGTAGTGGATTCAATGATTTAATACATCTGTGTGAATGACATATGAGACTATTTGAATATATAATAGTGAACCAGTGTGTTAAATCATTGAAGTCCAATAAAATGAATCACGGGTTGGTTTAGGCTACAGGAATCGCTCGTGGCTATCTAGGAATTGTCTGAGCTAGTGCTGCTCCAGTCCAGCCCTCGTTTGATTCCATTTCGCAAGTGTGGGCATCGCAAAACGACGATCGGCGCGTCCAATTTCAAATTCCCACGTCGTCCCGCGTTCTCGCGCGTGTGCGCTCCTTGGCAAGCACGTACGCGACAAGTGGACGCGCCACGGGACACGTGACAGTTAGGCAGGCTGTCACTCACGCCCAGCTCGTGCGCGTTACTTTCGTAGGACCCCCCCCCCCCCCCCCCCCCCCCCCCCCCCCCCCCCCCCCCCCCCCCCCCCCCCCCCCCCCCCCTTTTGTCTGTCCGAAGCTGCCATACGCATGAACGTCGGGCATCCTGCATCTTGCGCGCACTAGAGCACGTAGGCGTTCGATCGGAAGCTTCGTGTCCGTGGATCTGGAATTTGCAGGGACCAAACTCCCAATCGATTTCCGGACAGGACATTGGATCCTTCTCCCATGATGCAACCACCGTTGTAGTACAGTGCTAACTACCGCACCTGGTGTCCAACTGTCCGTAAGCACGTCGCCTGATGAAATTAAGGTGGTGAAGAAACGCTGCGAGCCTGCAATTATACCCGTTGTTTAAGAGCAAGCGGTCCCTGCTGCGAATTCTTGGACCGAAGGAATGAATGATTGAGCAGCAGGTCCGTTTTTGCATATGCAGTGCGTGCGATTTCCGTCCGGAATCTTTATCCGTTTGCGTACCAGCGTGTGGGAGGGTGGACTTTGCTGGCGTCATGGTTGTCCACCAGAAAACGTTATGTACTCCAGTATGATTGCACGCCCTGGGACTGTTGCCTTGACAAGTGACATGAGGAATGCTGTGTGGTTTGCAACGTGAAACTTGTGCGGTATCAAGTGAACTTTTATTGAAACTTGTTTTTCTACTCCTATGTAACTAACGCAATTGAATAGAAAATCTGATGAAAATTTACAATGTTTTGGGGGTACATATGGGAGGAGTCCATCGAGGAGAGAAGCATATCTGATATCCGTACACATGCATGATTGTGGTTTGTTCATTTCCCGTGATAATCGCTTATGGTCAAGGAGGCAGTTCAAATAGCGAAAAGACGATTCCATTCTCAGCACAAGCAGTCATAACAGAGGCCCTAGACCGACGAATGTCTCGCTCACCCCCAGAGGCCCCAGTCCTGTGGCCAAAGGACGGGCGAATACGTGAAACACATGGGATAGATCGGCTCTGGAAATAGGGAAGGCATAATAGCTTTCACCTCCTCAGGGCGTTCGAGTTTAACCGAATTTTTGGGTTGAGTAATTCCAGTTTTTATAATTTCGGGTTCTCAAAAGGAATACCTAAATTTCATTCGAGATAAGATTAAACTTGACAATTTAAATACTCGATATTTTAGGTTCGGGTTCGAGTAACTCGAATTACCTGAATTTACAATGTCACATTAAATTATAGTTATAATTTACGTCACCTGATACAGTATTATCATTGTTCGGAGTATGTGATCTTATGTTAGTTAAAGATTTATATGTTTTTTAATGTTATTTATGAGATGAGCTTAGTTGGTTTAGGGTATGGATAACTAAATCTTTAATTTGATCAATAATAATGAGTAATAGTAGGTTAAAAAAAGCATATTTTCTAATTATTCGAGTACTTCAGATAGTTCAGATACCGAATGTACAAACCCGATTAAACTCAAAATTAATTCGGGGTTTTCAAATTTACTACTCAAAAATTTTATTCGGATATCAGATTTCGAAAGTTTTCAGATTCAGGCTTGAGTTTTTTTGTTTTAAGTTTCGGGCTCGGGTTTTGTGCGAGCGACTTTCACCTGCTTCTGCTCCGGCCATCAACCATCGACTGTATGACGATCGAGGCGTGCAGAAATGTACTCCTAGGTTTCCTCAAATCTGCATCGCCTCTTGTAACAAAAAAGATGCCACTTTCTGTTAGAGCCAGAACGCCAGCTTCCAGAGGACGCGGCAGGACTGCGGGCAGGTCATCTTTCTATCCCTGAGAGCAGGAGGATGTACGCTGATAAGAGAGGTCACACATCTGCCCCCCTCATATTTTAAATTGAACATTATCATCTATGCTCGAGTTGCCAGTGAGGCGGGTATCATTGCACTAACGAGTGATATAGTTAACCGTAAATTAAATATGTGATCTTTATTATTACATATACAACTAGTCCAAAATATTAGTAACATTAAAATCATAATTTTTTACTTGTTCTAATGAGTTTAAAATTGAACCATAGAATTAAAACATCGCGTTCACACTATAAAATTTCAACAAATTTAATTAAAATTTGTTAAAAAATATTTTAAATAATAGTAAGTAACTTCATGCAAATTAGTATAAATAAAACAAACATAATAAAATTACGACCTTTTGTGAATTGTAGCAGACATACCCGCTTGTTCGATGGACTTTACGGAGCAAATCATTATTACACCGCGAAAAAAATATCATTAATCCACAAAAACCATCAACATAATTTTTACAGAGCGAATATGCGAGTTAACAATAAATACCCGCCGCCTCACTTGCATCTTGAGTCCGTGCGTCCACCTCACATGTCACGACCTGGGAAAGTAGCTGGTGACGGCCAAACTTTCAGATGGGAGCAAGGGTGATAATCCATTGATTTTGCTATCAAGGAGAGTGATGCAAGCTACGCTTGCGACACGATGTGATGGGAGACCTGTCACACCATCAGGATTATATGCAGCACATGCAACACGAATGGGAATATGGGTTCAGCTGCCACCAACCTTCTTTTCCAGGAGGTAGCCCGCTGCTATTTCACAGCCTTATCCAGAATTTCACAGAATTCAATTCAACTTCATAGAAAAAGTATACGATTTTCCCACAATCTCACTGCCCGTTGCCGCACGGCAGGTGATCCCGATTCAATCCAAAGGGGGTTAAAGAATCAAAGTGAGAAATCTCGCACTTAAAAGTTGAGTTCAACATGTCTACACATAAAGCACACGGTAGAGCAAACAGGAGCAAACCATGGTAAGATATATTCACAACTTGTAACAAAACAGATAGTATGTGAAACTCCAATCCATCATACCATTAGTCTATCTGTTGGCGAAATTCACAATCCACTTACACTTCTACTGTCAAACCTACACGTGGATCCAGGTCAGCCCCAACTAAGCTAATACCTTTTACAAAAGTTCATTGGAATTTTTAGTGGCTCCATAAGATGGTACATGCAAGAACATGGCCCTTACAAAGGGCCATAACAAGCTTTCAACTTTTTGTCTCAAGCAAGTTACAGTAGGCAAAAGAGGAAACCCTAGGAGAGAAAACACAAAGGATTTAAAAAGAAAGATGAGAAGGAATTGGAAACGGAACAAAACAGCAAAGGAAAAAAGGGGCAAACCGGCAATCAAGGTTCTAGTACACGAACTGCTAGCCTCCACTAAGGCCCTGTTTGGCACATCTTATTTCCAGCTTATTCACAGAAATAAGTAGAAGTTGTGTCAAACAACAAGCTTATTTTACAGCTTAAGTTCAGCAGCTTCTCAAAATGAACTTATTTTATTAAGTTCCAGCTGTACCAAACAGGGCCTAAGGCTAGCTCCTTATTTCAAAGAAGATGCTTTCAGTCTTCTTCAATCTTTTTGATGGCATCTTCTATTGCAGGCACAGCGTTGCGAAATGCTTCCCACTGCTCAACTGTCAAACTTATCCCTGCATTTATGCAAAGAGGGAGAAACACACAATCAAAGATGATACAAGAACATCAAATAAAAAAGGAAACAAAAAAAATCTAAGACCCTGCCATCATTAGCCACAAAATTTTAATAAGTTGCACAGCTAGCAAGCCTTACCTCACTATTAAAATGGTTAGCAGAGAGCAGCAAGTTTCAAATCCTAACTTTTCAAAAAGTATAACTGATGCCCATGGATTGATGATTGCAGATTGCTTGCTATTCAATGAAGAACATCACAATTGCAATGGAGTGAACAAAATTACTAATGATTATGCCCATGAATAATGCAGGAAGGAACATATGTTGTAACATAGAATATATAGCACAATCAAACGGTCTGTGAACCAACGTTTATAGCAAGTGCATAGCGGCATATGATCTTGAAGATCAGTTACCATCTTCAAATGGCATCAAATTATCATAACACAAACCTAAAATTAAGCACATAAATAAATAGCGCACTCAGCAGTAGTTAACATAACGGCAGTAGTTAACAACTTAACATAACCTACTTCAGCATTATGATGATCACACGCATTTATTCAAAAAGTTCACAAAGCAGTTTAATCTTGAAAATGGAATGTTATTGCTAATCAGTTGTTCAGATATAATTGCTAGGTATAGGGGGAGGGGGGCTATAATAGCATCATAAGTAGACTAAAATGTTAACTGCTTGAAGATCACCCTAAGCTAGATAGAAATGCTTGTTTAGACAAGGACAAAATACTGGAAGGGGCTAAATAAGCAGTTGTATTAACATTTCATAGCAGCGACCCTAAAACAGAATCTAGGTAGCACAGGCATCGCAGACAAAAGTGCATCTGAAAATAATCAAGTAGTGGAAGATGGAAACAAGAACAGTGGTACTGCAATAGTTTATACACCACCAGGACAAAATTTATGGAATTTAATAGGAAGAGGGGGGAAATAGGGATGTAAGATATGATCAAAGGCTCCATTAACAAGAATAAAAAATCGTGCAAGCAATTTGGTCAGAATATGTAAGTGATAAACACTCTTCATGTCAGTAAACTTACATGCTCCCTATTATCCTTTGTTTTTACAGCAATTCTCCCTACTCATTACTGCACCATAGAGTACAGCTGGAAGCTTGTATTATAGCTAAGAGCTTGTAAGATACTCCTATAATAAATGTGCAAGGTCCTTCAACTTAAGTAAAAGCATGCTCTCAACTTTACTCATACACGATCAAAAGGAAAACTGATGTGTTAGTATCATATAAAACATTGTTCATTACTGACAGAATGCAGCAGTGGAGCAGATTCTAGCAAGCTGATTCATTATTTGCCATAAAGGGGTAAACACAATCGGACCAACATTACAGATAGCAGTAAGTTTGGCATGCGATAGCTAGTAATTTTTCAGGAAGGTGAAGATTTTGAGATTCTGTGTACAGAGATGAGCACATCAAATCTAGCTTTCGAGCAGTAGTCCCAAGCGTCAGTATGAGAAAAATAAGTCACCTTTTGCGCTTGGCACCTCCTTGCCATCCTTGTCGTAGAACTCGCGGATCGACACCAGCGTCCTGCCCCTAAACTCGGATAGAGTCACCCTCCTCTTGGTCGACAGCTGTACGCGCAAACCAAATCATCAAGCTAGCACCAAGGTCGACCGAACAAAGAGGAAAACAAGAAAATGAAGTGCAGGGTTGAGTTGCTGTTCGGAACCAATAACTCACTCGACAGAGAATAAGATCGCCCTGGTCGTCGTACTCCCGCTTCTTCTTGCCATCCCCCTTCTCTTCTTCCTCCTCCTCCTCTTCGTCCTCGCCTTCTTCCTCCTCCTGTTTCCCCTCCCGCTCCCTGCCGGCGCCGTCCTGCTGCTTCTCCTCCTCCTCCGAAGGAAGCGACCGAAGGTACTTCTCCACAACGCCACGGACGAAGAGCTTGCGG
Organism: Zoysia matrella; assembly: GCA_001602295.1. Taxonomy (NCBI): domain Eukaryota; kingdom Viridiplantae; phylum Streptophyta; class Magnoliopsida; order Poales; family Poaceae; genus Zoysia; species Zoysia matrella. The sequence continues at coordinate 19,255 of BCLG01004348.1, forward strand.
TCGGGGACCGAGAGATCCATGCCGAGGCGCTCGGCGGCCGCGGAGCGCACCTTGAACTCCGTGACGGACTCCATGTCGGCGCCTCTGAGGATCTCCAGCACCGTGGCCTCCACCTTCCTCTTCGTCTCCTCGTCCATGCCGGTGTCGCGCCGCCGCGAAACTGACGCCGACTCGTCGGGTTTCTTCTTCGCCGGAGCTCGCCCAGTCCCCTCTCCGCCCCACTGATTCCTTCCACGCTACTCGGGTTTATCCGTACAACTAACTCCCCACTAGGAAGGGAAACGAGCGGAGCCGGCTGCGGTCTGACACCTGGGCCGTCCGGAAAAAATCCACGGCCTTGCTGCTGTATCGGGCCGCCAAAGCCTTTTGACAAAACTCCTTAGTAATAACGCGACAACGCTTGATGATTAACGAATGTGGTCACAGTAGTTGCCATCCGAAATCCACACCCGAAAACGTTGTTGTCTCCATAAATTGAGTGGTTCGACCGCTAGGGTCGATGGCCGGATCACCATGTGTCCGTCCAAGTTGGATGCATTGATACGCCCCCACGGGTTAAGCGTCGTGGACACCGCTACGTACGGGTACCCATGTCACGACGAGCATCTGCCGTATGAAATGCGCTGGTTACGCACGGACCGGGTAAAAAGTCGCATCTAACCACAACCGTTTGTACGGTTGCCTCGTCTTGTCTCCGCCTGCGCGTCGCGTTCGACTCGTCGACTGTTTTGCACGCACGGTGAATTGTGAGAGAACAAGCCAGGCCTCAGACGTCGCCCGAAAAGAACGAAGACACGGCAGGAAATGGTAAACATATGTCACGTCCCCGTCCGAGAATCAAGCGGTGTAGCCTCTCGGGCTTCTGCACGTCCACGCGCCGAAACTTCTACGTGGGGTTAGAATTTTATTTTCACGAAAAGATCTGACGTTTTACGAGATTACAAGCATCGTTCTTGCCGCCAACAAGGCGTAATGACATCCCAAGTTCCCGTGATCCGCATTTGAGACATAGAAATTTTACATAAATCATAAAAAAATCAATTTAATTTTTTAAAGATCTACTTTTTTTATCTTTGTTTTGTTTTGGAGCTGAATATAAAAATTAAAAAAATAAAAAATTTGAAATGATTTGAAAACGAAAAGAAAAAAAATAAAATAAAAATATATTAAAAATTATTTTAAAAAATAAAAATAATTTATAATTTAAAAATTTAAAAAAATTAAAATAATTTATAATTTGAGATGGAGAGATTAACACTTCTATCAATCCGCGTCGCGTCCCAACTCCCACGGCTCCCATCCCCAGAGCAGCCTCGAACCCGTCGCGCGGGGAGCAAGATCCACAGACGTTGTGCTCACAACGTCAGAGGGACGTTAAGCCATCCTCGGCCATTCCATTTAAATCCAACGTCCAGGCTGCCCATCGGACGTTAAGCTTGCTAGTGCATGGCTCATTCCGACCCAATACTTGGTTGCCGCATCTGTCTTTCGTCTCTCAGCTCATCTGGCTGCTGCGGAACGTACTTCTCGATGGTGGCGGGCGGCATCTCAAGGACGACGAGAAGGATGCTGGAGACGGCGAGGAGGTCGCTGGGGACGATGGCGGCTGCGTCTGCGCCATAGCTCCATCGCGACGCCTTCTTCGCCCCCTGTCGACAGCTCCCGGCTCCACCTGGCCGCCGTCTCAGGTGCCCCAACCGGAGACGGCAAACGCGGGGCAGGCTCCCCACCCCCTGCTGCGCTTGTCGTCGTCCTCCAAGGCATGTCAGCGCGGCAGCAACGGATGAGCAGATGGCGGCGTGGCCAGAAGAGCGTCGGCGCTGGGAGCGTGACAATGGAATAAGCCTGAAAATTGTGTGTGTTTCTTCCCAATTCAGTAACATGGTAAAGGTGCAAGATTATTGTGCTTCAGGTTTGTAATTGAATGTGAATGAAAGTGCAAGAAAATACTGAATATTGTATCGTTTTGAGTGAGATTGAGCCAAGTTTCATTGATTCAAAGGAACATTTGTCATTGATCACTGAGCACTCCATCTAGCACTGCAATGTGTCTTCCAAGAATTTTAAACAAAATACAATGTTCTTGGACAAAATATTCCTAACTAGCTGAGCTAGAAATGTCCAATGTTCAGGTCATTAATGTTTGCTCCTGAAACAAAAGTTGTTTCATCTCCATAGTAGCTAAAACATATCTCCGATATTTAGGTCATCACTTCTTGCTTCCTGAAAAGTAAAAAGAACCAGTTCATTTATTCAATGTGAAATTTTAATTGACAAGAAATTTAACTTTATATATCAACGAAATTATCGTCAACAATTGAGTGAAGCTATGGAGGACCATATACTCTACAGGATTAATCTCTTTGCCCATAGAAGCACTACTTGTTGCCACTTGAACTTCTGGTATCACCTCTTGTTTCTTCAAGAAAATAGTCAAATGATTAAAAAGAGAGGGAGAATGCATTGAATAATAATAATACTAGAATACAATTAAAAATTTCAGTGTGTATACCATATGGACTGCTTGTACTACAATTTTACTTTTTTGTTTCTTCTTGGCCTTGCGCTTCGCATCAACCCAAGTTTTGAAACGCCTTGAATTATTTGTCTTAACCTCCTTTTTCTTTAAACGTGCATTGCTCAGTGCGGCATTATTTGGTGGTGTTTCATCGATCATTGGTGGTGTTTCATCAATCTCAGCTGTGTCTGCATTATTTGCATATATTGTCAATTTTTCTTCCACTTGTTCACAAAGAATGTCAAGTGCTTTGTCCACTAATGAAACACATTCTGGAAAGCTAGCAATATGGTGTGCCATATTATGAAATTTGTGGGACATAAATTTGCAACAAAGCATAGCATCCAACTTCAGATTCTCTATCACGTTTTTCCTTTGGTTGTCTTGTACAGTTCCATTCCGTGCTTCCCTAGTCCATCGCTTTAATATGTATTGTGCCGGCAATGATTTTATATTCATCAAGTCAAGAACTTTCAAAGCATGACCACATAATATCCTAATTCTGTTAAACTGGTTGCAGCTGCATGTAGCTATTTGCTCCAAAGAATCACCAATCACTTTGTGTTCATTCTCAAATATTGAATCTTCATCAAGAGTACTAAGTGCTACAAGATACTCATTATTTCCATCCAATGCTCTCGTTCTTGCTGTCAAGGATCTTTTATACTCACTTCGAAACTCTTCAAATATAGTAGGTGTGTACAATTTCCTAACATGAAAAAGCATAGGTATCCTTGCTACAACCTTTGATATTTTTTTCCTTGAATCAAATTCTGAGTTCAACTCATTATTTCTTTTTCCTTGTACCACCCTTTCAAAATGCTTAAGAAACTTAACAATGTCAAAATCTGATTTGAAATAATTTTTCAAATCATTGTTCAAACTTTCACTTAATTGTGTGCTTCTCATTCCTAATGTGAAAACATCTTGCATATGACATTCTGCCCATTTTTCTTTCAACTTGTAGATGCTATCTAACCATATTTGTTTTTGTGTTTTTCTCCTCATGATATCAAATTGTGCTTCAAATTTCTCCTTTTCTACATAGTCAAACATGCATGCACTGAAATCTGAGAGGATATTTGAATCTCCATCCTTTAGATTAGGTAAATGCTTGATAGCATTCTGCATTATGTGAAAGATGTATAATCCATGCCATGCTTCTGCAAATACCTTTTTAACCGCTTTTCCTATTGCAAAATCTTGATCTGTATAGATAGTCTTGGATTGTTTTCCATTGTGTGCTTTTAGAAATGTATCAAAAATCCACTCAAATGACTCAAATGTTTCATCATACATGAGAGCTACACCAAACACTATTGTTTTCCTAAAATAATTGAAGCCAACAAAAACACCAAAAGGTCGACTTTCCCTATTTGTTTCAAAAGTAGTATCAAAGGAAACAACATCACCAAAGTATACATAATCTGCAATCATTTTTGCATCTGCCCAAAATATGTTTGTTATTTGTTCCTCACAATCCATCTGCAATGCATATTGGAATGACGCAGCAATTTTGTTTTGAAAAATATTTAAGCATGCTTCCAGCTGCACCATATGCCACCTCTCTTTGACATTTGTCCCATAAATAGTTTTTGTGATCACAGAGGATGTAGCTAAGATTAAGTAGTCCACGGACTTGGCGACATGCCAACTCATGTGCAGTTTTTGATCTTATTTCTGAATCATCTGTTGTTTCAATTTCAAAAGTTTGTAAGTCTGATATTTTTTTTGTGATGCCATCAAGTGAAAAGTTTCTGGCAAGTGAAGGTCATAGTTGTGCTGCAAATATACCTCCGAAACATTATAACAAAATGTCTCCCTATCCATTATAAGACCCATACGAACTTCACAATTAATTCTAGTTTCGGTTCGAGAATATTTTACCAAATGATCTCTTTTATCTTTTCCTCGGTGACCCTCATTGCCACAGACATATCTGCAAGATATGATCTTGCCATCACACTTTCTTTTATTTATGTACCTTTTTCTGACTTCAAAGCCGAACTGAGTTCTATAAGCTAACCAAAACTTCTAAGCCTCATCAAAATTCTTGAATTTCATATCAACTTGAGTACCAAACCAAACATCACATTCTCCCAAAAAAACATGTGCAAGATGCTTGTAAACAAAAGATATCTTTTGTACTTGTATAAAGCCGAAGTATATGTCTACTTTTACACAATACATGTATATAGTTAAGATTAATAAAATCAAAATAGAAACCAATTAAACTTCATTGATTTGAAAATAATAAAGATCAAGTATCCAAAGGAACTATAAAAACTCGTGAGTAATGAGGGCTGCTATTACTTTACGTATTGGGTCTAAGATGATCTTCTTTTACTTCTCCATTTTCAACAAATTTAAAAAAAAGCGTGTTGTTCTTCCTCGACTTCTCCTCGTACGCGGCAAAACGAGCGAGATACCAGAAGTGCTACTTTTTCCTCCACACGGCATTCTGCTCTGTTTTCCCTCTGGCGCCAGACGCGTCGATTTGGGCCGCGTGTGCGGCACGAGCGAGGGAGACGTGCATCGCTTGCCGTTGGATTTTCATGGACGGCTGTGGTTGGCTAACGTCGGTCTGCCGTCGCCCGCGTGACGTCAGTGGATCTCGCTCCGTCGCGCGGCCCGCGGCAGGTCAGGGTCAATGCCAGTGCGGCCCGGCGCCCACACACACAACGCGGAAGCGAAGCGGCGAGGAAGAAGCCTCCTCCCGGCTCAGCAGCGCGTCGCCCGCACGGCATCCAACCCGCCGCACGACGGAGAGTTTTCTTTCTCGCCCAAAAAGTCTCCTCCCCCGTCTTCCCTTGTTCGGTTCCCCTTGGCGGCAGGCGGCAGAGGGGGCGCGAGTCGTTCCAAACTCCGATCCACCGCGGCAACTGATAATCTGATCGTAGGAAGTAGATATAGCGCGCGCGCGCCCTCTCCCACCGGACGGCAGGCCGGTTCCGTTTGATTCCAATCTACCTGAACCCGGAGGGAGGAACGAGGCTGTCCCTTGTGTCGCGCGGCAGGTGGGGGGGGGGGGGGGGG
>BCLG01004349.1:0-38818 GCA_001602295.1 Zoysia matrella
GCGCCCGTGACAAGGATGGTGCGGCATGGTGCAGCGATGATGGGGCGGGGCGGCGCGGCATGTCGGTGACGAGGACGGGGTGGCGTGGCGCGGTGATGATGGGGCGGCGCGGCCCGTCGGTGACGAGGATGGGGCGGCGCAGCGCGGTGTGTCGGGGAAGAATACGGAGATGATGAAAAGGAGTTGGGATTGTGATGCCGTCACGGGGAAATACATTTCTGTTCACGAGATTTGTTGGCAAGAATATAGGAGATTCTGTTCGGAATTTCGTTGCAGTGCGACACACGGGAAATCTATTACTCACCATGGTCAGGTGTCAACAAACTAGCTCAATCAAACTGGTCTGGCTACAGAATTCCTATTCTGTAACCAGCTGTAAATAAGTAATAGTGTATATATATATAGGTGCGCAAGCAATCAGTCATATAGGTGCGCAAGCAAAACATAGGTGTAATATGATCAAGGAGGGGTTAGAGCTTGCCTGCAAGCCTTTAATCTTCAAAGCTTGTCTTCTGGATCAAGTCTTGAGAATTGGTCTTGAGGTCCCATCTTTCACGCCTCTTCTTGTATGTCAATCCTTCTAGCTCCTCTTGAAATCCAGCACTCTCTCGAACCTGATGATGTCTATACAACAGAATATGCCTAATAAAACTACCGCAAAAAATAAACTAAAGCTCGAGAAGAATCGATAAGATCCGATGAACTCTGAATAAGAACCAATTAAACTCCGCGAAGAAAACCTAGTGCAAGTCATGCATGATGCATCGGTTCTTGATTTAGGGTGAGGTTCAGTGAAAGATTTCCTAGGTTTGATGCAAGGGGATCTGTATGAGCAGAGTGCATATATCTACTAGCATGAGTGGAGGTGTTACCTACGTGTACGTGTTATAGCGTAGGTGACACTAATACTTTTATGGTAAGCACTCCTATGAGGCATGTGTGCATGGCGCACTGTAGATAGTTTCAAGGCACTTGGCTCGTGCATAGCCTCATGCATATGCATGGGTATAAGCAGTAATTTTTACGTGATTTATTAGACTAAGTTGTAGTGCCGGCATATACCCATGCACAGAAGCGCGCTTATGAGCAGCTTTAACTGTAGATGTGTGTAGTGTATCATCATTTATGTGTTGCCTCTTCTATAAGCATGATTTTTATCGGCTAACAAATGAATCATTTAATTTTCTACCGTGCGGTGCTTTCTAAAGGCTAACTGGTGATATGTGCACTATTGTACTATAATGCAGGTAAGATGCATATGTGTGCCTTTTAATACTTAACTATAATATGCATGAAACCTACTGTAATCAGAGATTAAGTGCTTTATTTCTATAATTAACTATTCAGGCTAATCTATAGTGCAAGTACATAAATATAGGAGGGATGGAGCGTGTATCTATGTCATTAACAGGATGCGTGGTGTCCGTTATTTGTTGCTCAACTTCTATACGCATGATTCTTACTTATTAGCGAATAATTATAATATTGAAGCTATAATGTGTCACGCGTACTAGTGTAGGCAAATGTAGGATGTGACGCAACTGTGTGTCATGTATTAATTATTTAGTTTCTAATGTACAGCAATCTATCAGTGGTTAGCACTTATCTATTTAATTTAATTTACATAGTTAATATTTAAATTACGGCTAAGAAGTGGCTACTGTACTAGCATACTTGCTATTGTATGAGACAGCACGCTAGTGCAGATTGAAGGCTCCTACTAGCTATGGTATGAATGTGCTAAAACATTGCGTAAGGGTGAATAATGACTCACTATTTGATTTTAATGGTATTTTTTAATATTACCCATTAACTACTAGATTTATTCTTAGCTATGTTTACTTAATTTTGAGTGATCGGGACGGTGAGGCATGTAGGTGTTAAGGGTCTACAGCACACCCCTTTATGCGAATATGAACTCACATAAGGCATGTGCTAAGTGCGCATGTGGTATGCGACATGTCATTTTATGCATAGTGTCATGCATAGCAATATCTAGTTAACATTGTATGTTATTTGATTACTAGCTAGGTGAGTTCTAAGATATGTTTACCTAGTTTAAAACATGGATGGAACTATAGTGATTAGAGATTTCTTACCAAATTTTTCTAGCATGGTTGCCTTCTATTGCTTTTATCTTATAAATGTATTGTATTACTTAGGTGTATCAAGTGGCGTGCGTACTAATACATGCTAATATGTGGTGAAATGCACACTAACTATGATCTAAACCTATGCGCATCATGACTATATAAGATCTACTAATTAAAAGCAATGCCAAATAAATAGCGAGCTAAAAATAATCAAATAGAGAACTAAAAGCAATTAAATAAATAACTCCAACAAAACTCATGTAAAAGAGAAAGTTTCATGACATGATGGAAGTGGCTTCGGATTATTGTGTACGGAGTGCTTGCTGAATTTTAGGTGGAGATGGAATTGAGAGCGATTTAGTCAGTAGGAATTTATCGAACGATTATCGGGGTCTATTTGTATTTAGGCTAAACTGGAATGAATATTTTGGATTCTGGTTTTGGGACTCATTTCAATGTGTAGCTCACGTCGAAACGAACACATGAGTGCAAGAATTGCTAAAAACAGAGTTACGGATAAAAAAATTTGCATTTTAAAGATGCTAGGTAGCTCTAAGGAACTACTACCTCCGTACCAAAATAAGTATTTGTTTGGGTTTCGTGGCATCTAGTTTTGACCAACGATTTCTATAGATTTACTTAGCTTTAAAAACATTGTATTTGTACTTTTAAATTTTTCATAAGAAATCCCTTCATAATATATATATTTTATATTTATGAAAAATAGTTTATAATTTATAAAAATCATTGGTCAAAGACAAATTTGACTAAACGCAGATGAACACTTATTTTCGGACGGAGAGAGTAGTTGATATTTTTAGAAAGTTGCCATGGACTTGTTTATAGTTATCAGAAAGCTGTCAGGGTCCTATTAGAAAATTTAGAAGAGTTCAGGGGTTCATATAATATTTTTTGGACTAAATGTTAATTACTATAATAGAATCTGAGGTTGTTTCTATAAAACAGTAGCACTAAGTTATATTTTTGCTTGACAGGAGGGGCCTGGATGAAAAATGACATTTCCTGGTTTTCGACTGGGATTATTTTTGAATGGGAAAACATGTGGACCGAGTCCACCGCACCCATGGACCAGGCTTACGGCCCATGGTGATCCGAGCGATCTAGGACCGTTGGATCTACGTTGAACAGTTTGGATTTTAAATTGTTTCAAAGTGTTACGTGGATTCTATCTGAGCCATCGGTTCAATATCTGATGGTGCATGTGTTGACACCCAAAAATCGTAGGGCTACCGGATTATCCGGCACACTGTCTGAGGGTCTCGTAGACCCTCTTAGGTTTGGGGTACCTGGCTCGCCGGAGTATTCGGCACACTGCCGAAGGGTCCGGTAGGACCTCTCGGATTTTCGGACACTTGACCCACCGAAGTGTCTGGCCCCATGCTAGATTTTCCGGTACTAGAGTATCCGACACCACACCGGATCCTCTGGCAGGTCCTCTTGGGTTTGGGTGTTCAACCTATAGGAGCTTCCGGCAAGATGCCGGATTGTCCGGCAAGCCGTGTCGGGTTGGGGCTCTTTAACCCACCGAAGTGTCTAGTACTGTGCCGGACTGTTCGGTAAGGGTTCTCGGGTTCCCGGAATTACACGATGGATACTCCGGTACTCTACCACAGACTCCGGTCACCGAAGTCAGTGCCGTCTCCATGAAATTGAGGCCCCAGTGCCAAATGAAAAATAGGGCCCTAAAATTTAGTAATTAAAAATATTTATTTATGTAAATATAAAAATATAATTTATTATAATATTAGAAATATACCAACTACTAAGTTCTCGTTTGGAATGCTGTTCCTTTACATTTCCTGTGTTTTTCTGTGAAATTAAACCGATTCCTACAAAATTATTACAAGATTCATATAAAATTTCTACATTCCAAACGTACCCTATTTAATATTTGCATTTATAATTTGATATTCAAAATTATATTGAAACTATTTCAAAAAAAAGTCTGTCACGAGCGACCTTTTCAAAACCAGAGTCATATGCTTTCTATTTGTAGGAGACACATGTAATTGGTATTAGAGCATCTCCAACAGTCCTCTCAAAATATCACTCCAAAAAGTGCTTTATAGGACCAGTAAAAATTTTTTAAGACCTATTATAATCACCTCTTCTAACAACTCATTTATATATGTGCCAATATAGTTTAAATTTGAGCTAAGTCAACAACCGGTCCAACCATCAGTTGTACGACAGATGGGATTGAGTACCTCAAAAAATTCCCAAATTTGCCTCTGGATAGGATGATTTGTTAGAATCCTGTAAAATAAGAAAATGTTTAGAGGAGCTATTAGAGGAGCTTTTTTACACTAACTTTTTTTTTAGAATAGCTTTGCCTGGCGTGGCCCTAGCAGCCATGGTGAACAAGCTGAAAAATACATAGCTTTTCTCAACTAAATTACCCTTCACATATCTATGAATTGGGGGCCCTGTGCCAGTGGCCAGCTTGCCCCTGCCCCGCGATGGCCCTGCCGGAGTATCTGGTACTTTACCGGACACTCCGATGATGTCGGTTTAGGAAAGTTTTCAACAAATTATTCTAATTTCTTTTCTAACTTGAGAGATTAGTTGCCTTGTGGGATAAGACCATCTCACCTCTATAAAACAGAGGCCAATGGTCGGTTGAGGGGTATCCCAATGGAACTTACCATTCGCCTTTACATTTTTGTTCTTGTCCAAACCCTAATCCCTTTACTCGACTCTCGTGCTGTTCTTCTTTTGTCTCGGCGATGACCGAAGGTGATACGGCTAGTTTGACCAAGCCCGAATCAACCCTAAGACGACCCTCCTCCGATAGGGTCTCTCCTGAGCTGGGGTTATCTAGGTGCTGTCCAATCCTGACATTGAAGAAGACCAAAGGTGATACGGCTAGTCTGACCAAGCCCGAATCAACCCTAAGACGACCCTCCTCCGATAGGGTCCCTCCTGAGCTGGGGTTATCTAGGTGCTGTCCAATCCTGACATTGAAGAAGCGTCGGCATTCTCGCATTCAGACGTGAGAGCGGTGTGTTGGTTCGGACCCGATTTCGGTATCAACATACATTATGGCGACTCCACTGGGGAACGAGTGATTCCGGTTGCACAAACTGAATCATTGTTTTTCACCATGAACTCGGAGATCTCCACGACGAACATCGTCATGCCATCCTTAAAGGAGTTGCTCGAGGAGGCGCGCAAGGTGTTCCTAGAGCGCCGGAAGGCCTCCGAAGAGCGCAAGGCGAGGGAAGAGCGGGAGCTGCAGGAGTACTTTGCGTGTTTCAAGAACTTTGCGTGTTTCAAGAAGGACCGCCTCAAGTGAAGGAGCCCGTTCTTCTGACCGTCGTTGACGACGCGGCCATGGGTGCTGCCAATGTGAGAACAGCTTTGCACCATTTTGTTACTTTTGAAGACCTTTCATATTACTTTGACGATTTGAAAAAGGTTTTGACTAATGATATGCAATACATGGTTCATGAAAGCATGTCTAAGTCTAAGAATGTTAGTATTGCATCATCTTCTCATGTTGCGCATGTAGGTCCTACTACTAGTGCATCGGCGCCTACTATGTCTAGTGTAGAACAACCTCCGCATGGCATGCCGTTGAACTCATTTAGTAGACAAACTAGTTTTTCATCTCATGCGCAAACTAATGCTTTGGTAGTGTCTCCCGCTAGCGTAGAGCCAATCACTAGCATCCCCAATCCGGCCACGAGCCGATTGAGTGAATTGGCTAACTTTATTCCTCCTTACCATATCATTGCATATAGCACACCGTCTATCCCACCAAACAGTACGGGTATCTCTTATGGCTCCGTTTCTAATGAGCTATTTAGAGCCATAAAAACAAGCATACACCCTCCACCACCGAGCGCATCTACTAAGCCACTCATTGCCAACATAGAGGAGTGTATGGCACGCATTAAGGAGGACTTGAAAAAACAATTTTGTGAGACGCTAGGGGTAGACCTTAAGAGAAGAGACCGAATTTATCAAAAACCATACCCCACGTATTTTGATTCAGTCCCATATCCCATTGGATGGCGTGTGCCCGACTTTGTCAAGTTCAATGGTGAAGATAGTAAGACCACTTGGGAACACGTTAGCCAATATGTAGCACAACAAGAAGAAGTGGGTTTTAGCGAGGCTTTAAAAGTATGCTTGTTTTTTTATCGCTAACCGAAACCGCTTTCTTATGGTTTTTCTCATTGACCTCGGGCTCCATCTACACATAAGAGTCTTCAAAGCACAAGTTTCATGACCAGTTTTATTCTAGGACAACGAACTAAAATTGTCACACTTGACATTGGTTAGGCAAGGGAAAGATGAACCCATCATTGATTATCTTCGTCGGTTTAGAGATGTTAAAAACCGATGCTTTAATTTTATAATTTCTGAAAAAGACTTAGCTGACCTGGCTTTTAGTGGTTTGCGGTCAGACCTTAGAGAGAAGATGAAGGGGCATGATTTTTTTACACTCACTCACCTCTAACAAAGGGCTTCGGCTCAAGAAAGCCGAAGCAAACAAATAAAACATGACTACAAGACCTGCCACACCGTGCACGTTATGGAATATGACTCGGATAGCTCTGATAATGATTCCAATAATGTTCTAGCCGCCGAGTTTGTTTGGCCCTCTAAGGCCAAATCCTTTGCTTGCGATTCACTCAAACCGATTCATAAGAATCAGAAAAATAATATAAAATACACCTTTGATGTAGCTAAATGTTAAAAAATATTTGATGAATTGCACAAAGGTAGATATATTAAGATTGCATACACTTTGCCTCCGACGGATGAGATTAAGAGTAGGGCTTATCGTAAACGGCATAACTCTTATTCTTATGCTACTAACAATTGCAATGTTTTCTATCGATAGGTCCAATCGTCCCTTAATGAGGGATATGTAACACTTCATGTTTACGAATAATGAAGCGCTCCATTCGAATTCGAAATTCCTAAAAATCCGAGCTCGAAAGAATTTAAACCCAATTTCAAGTTAGTCTCAAATTTATGTTTGAAATTCAAAATGTGAGTTCAAAATTTTTAATGAAATACTGTGAAACAAAACTCTCTCTTGAAAGTTCTTGCAACCACTTGAATTTTAGAAGTTTTTGGAAATTTTTATTTGAGGCTTAAAAGTCCCAAATAATTTATTTTCCTTTAAAAGCTAGCCTGTCTTAAAAAATTAAATATCGATTTATTTATTTCGATTTTGAACTTATGCCCAAAATAAAAGTTGTTCCTTTTCAAAAGATTTACCAGCCTGCCAAATATCAGAATGTTTGGAGCTCGGAAAGGGTGCATTTGGGGTCAAAAACAGAGAGCTGTGATGAAATTCCAGGAAAATTCGGTAAAAAGAAAAATCCCCGTGGGACCCACCTCTCAGCCGGATGGTTCTCTTTCTTCTTCCTCCTCCAACCGCGCACGGCCAGCGCGCACGGCCATGCACCCTCGCCTCGCGCCTCCTCGCTGCATGCACGCCACCGAGCCGAGAACGTGTCCCGCTCCATCTAACACACAAGTAGTACTCCCGGCCCTCCTCACCTGCTCTGCTTTCGCCCTCATTCCACTCTCACTCGAGCTCTCTCCCGGTCACACATGCCGTCGCCGTCGAGAGCCGTCCTCTGAGCCCTCCCCAGCCTCCGTCCCTCGTCGGTTAGCGGCGCCACCCCGTCCTCTAGCCTTACAAGCGACCATCTCCTCCACCACACTGAGCCGCTTGGATTTGAAGTTTGCCCCAAATCAAGCACTATCGAACCACCGGCCGCTCTCTCTGAAATCCAGTGAGCCCCAGCGAGATCGTCTCAACTTTTCGCGGTTGTAGTCTCCTTACCAGCTTGCGCCCTTCCAAGTCTCAAGGTTGAGGCAGATCGTGGAGTATTTAAGCTGAAATTCGGGCTTCTTCACCGCCGTTCACCGAAACCCGATGGCCTCACCGTCAACGACCCCTCTCCGGCGAGATTTGGCAATGACAACCTCCTTGCCAAGTCACCCCTTGCTCCGGCGAAGCTCTAGGGCCCAGACCCGAGGAACCTCATCAACCGTGCCACCTGTACGACTCCACCGAAGCTCGCGCCGCCGCACGGCACCGCCGTCGGCCGGTTCCGGTGAGGGTCTCCACGCGCCGCTGCTGCCACTGAGCTCGCCATACCCTGTAGATGAATTCCTGGGCTAGGGCCCCGAGCTCCACCGCACGGAGGTGACCTGGCCGCGCGCCTGGGCGCTCTGCCCGCCGCGCAAGCCAGGGGCAGGGGCTGCGCCCCACCGCCTGGGCCAAGCACCCCAAGCGCTCGAGGCCCATTGGCCTCAGTGGCCTGCCGCTCGGTCTGGGCCAGGTCGAGTCCCACCGCGCAGGCCATTGGTGACCGCCCTAGTTGGGGCCCAACTGCCTCACGACCCTGCCGTGTGTGAGCGCGGCCCAATAGGCCGGAAATTTTTTATATATATTTTGCGAAATCCATAATTAATTGTCCAAAAATCAGTTTAAACTTCTAAAAATCGTAAAAAATTCATTTTAGCTCCAAAAATTACAAATAATATACCGTTGGAATCCTTGAAACATGTAGAATATTTTAGAACTATCCAAATTGTAATTTCTTCTCTGGATTAGCTCTTCTAATTTAATCAAGTGCATCATGCATTTAGAAATCACAGGAGAAAGTCAGCAACTTGCTCTAGTAGCTCCGGAGTCGTCCACCGCTGAAGATCGTTCTCTTGTTTGCGCTAACCCTCAACAAACCGAAGGCAAGGCCTATGCATTAACCCTATTTTAAATTTTATTTTTTTCACTATGTATTGTATAGTTAATGTACTGCGCATTATGTTGTAGGAGTTGTTTAGAAACCTTAGACTGCATGATAGTGCTAATTACCCATGTTGAGTGTATATTGGTACGTGTAACTCGATTTAGAGCTAGGCTAAGTCAATTTGACGGTAGAAGTCGAGTGAATGAAAAACCTCACTCCCGAGCTATAGGTTGTTACCCTCGTCACTTTATTACCACACTATTAACCTGAGATCGGGCAGGGAATAGGACGGCACGGAGGTATGTTTCCTGTGTGGACTCATGGCTGGTGTGTCGTAGCCCTGTTTGTATCGGTTAAGGACCGATTCGAGTGTGGCCCTGTTGAGCAAGTTTGAACAGTACCGAATGCATACTAGGGACATGGGACATAGAAAACTGATGTAGCTCAATACCGTAGTGATTGGGCGTCCCCCTACCTCTCTTTCGGCGGGGTAGTAGAGAAAAGCTTTGGATCTAACCATGGATGCACCCGGCGTGGTGATCGCATGGAGGACCATGTGCTTGGGAGCGGTAGGCCTCGGGCTGACACTATGGTATTGCTGTGAAAGGTGGCCACGTGCGGCTTCTAAAAAGCGCATACGTGTTGTGTATTTCGGGTCTTTTCTAACTGGTGTAAATCGATTATAATCGCTGCCCCTCACAGTAACGAGTACCACTTGTTCGCTGCATCATGTTGTAGTAACAACTAGGCTAATAATAATAATATGGATTGTTTGCTTAGTTTATTAGCAACTGCTTGGCAACCATGCTTGCTATAGTTACAATGAAAAATTAAATTTACATCAAGTAACTTAACTTACTGCTAAAAATTGAAAGTAAGGATCCACTAATAGTGATGTGTTTTAAGCAAAGAGCCATCCCTGTGAGTCAGCCCCTCATGCTTAGGAGTCGGCTGTAGTCAGCCATTTTTGACAGGTAAGTCTTGCTGAGTAATTAGTACTCAGTTTATTGTTTCTCTTTTTTGCTGTGATGTAGTTTCTCCTTCAGGTAGCTGGTGTTGGTGTTGCTGTTGCGGCAAAGGAGATTGGGTAGGAGAAGCTCTTGCAAACTGGTCTTGTGAACCGGTTCCTGCCTCCTCAGCCTTCGACCGCGAGGAGTGAAGCATGTGTTAGGGCAAGGCATGTCTCAGAATATGGAAACTGTCGTGTATGTTTTACTTCCGCGTTGTTTTTAAAAAAAAACTCTATTTTCATCTCTATCCTCCTAAGAACTTTGAACTTATTGTAAGACTTAAAATGTTTCCTATATTTCATAATATCACTCGTGTTGTACTATTTAGATATTGTTGTGCAATATCACCATCGATCCTAGGCAAGCCGTCCAGTGTTTTTGGGTGGTTCTGCCACAGGATGATTGAGTCTCAAAGAGAGGCAGATCAACAAGCACCCTTTCTCGTCAACACTCTAGAGCTCAACCCCAAGGTGTTGATTCGGCCTCATCAAGCCAATACAACCAAGGGGAAGAACGTGATCATCGAGGAGGAGATGCTTATTTCTCCGAGTAAGAAAGAGGCCTTTAGGATGGTGGTGCTCGAGAAGTTCCCCAATGGTCAAGAGTCTCTCAAAGTCACTATCCAAGGCTCTAGATCCGAGGGCAAGCTCCACAACCCAAGATGATAAAGCCAAAGAACCATGAGGTGGGCAAGTGAAAAGTAAACCAAGACAAGACCATGGATAGGAAGATGGGGCTCAAAAGCTCCTTCGACAGTCTTATGGCCAAATACAAGAACCAAAAGACTGATTTAAACAATCGGTCTATAAAGCGGCCAAGGTTACCACCGAGGGAAGGTAGCCCACCTAGGATGGAGATGAGGCAAACCATAGATGTTTGTGGGCCTCTCCTCTTCCTCCACATGGATTCGGAGTGCCACCTCCATGGTTCCATCCTATGCCTTACCACCGTTCACGATGTGGCATCCATACATGGGGCCATGGATGCCAGTGCTGCCGATGCCCATGCCACCGATGCCCGTTCCACTGATGCTATACCCCGCTATTTCATCAGGGGTGGAACGGACCGAGAGGAGATGTCTTCAAAAGGCTCTTCAGCCCTATTTCGGATCGGACGGAGTCTCGACCGATCAAGGTTCAAGGAGAGGGCTCCACCACCACGCCTAAGCAGGAGTAGTGCCCGAAGCAAGGTAATGAACCTGCCCCTTCTACTTTTGTTCATCAAGAGAGCGCATCCGGAGGTCTTGTGAAAATTGGTGCAATTGATGTTAAAATCGGGGGAGTCTTCATGGGACCGATCACTTTGGATGATCCAGTCAAAAAGGCTTCCCATGATCATGAAGCTAGCAGCAGCAAGAGTTCCTCCAAGTACACACAACCGAGGTGGTGTCCTCCTGGCTTGACCCACACTCAAAATAGGAAGCTCCAAAGGTTGCACCTTCGAAAAATACGAGAGGAGGAGGTGGAAAAGAAGAGGGATGATGTCTTCAATGAGATCAAGCCAATGGTTCCTCAAGATAAGCAATGGAGAGTCAAGGAGCCCGAGGCTCCCACTCCACCGGTGACTGAGGAAGTGGTGGCCACTCCGAAGCCACTAGGCTTGGCCGACGCCATTTTGGGAGAGAACTCTACAACACCTTCGCCCACGCGAGACGTCGATATATTCGAGTTCGACGATGACGTCTTGGACTACGAGCCTACACCGCCTCGGGAAGGTATAGACATTAACTCCATTTGTTTGTCTCTTTCTGAATATTCTCTCATAGAAGAGGAAGAAGTCATGGCACAATTTGACTTTGGGCTGAAGAGCGCTGTCTTTGAAAAGCCCAAAGAATCGGAAAACCATTTGAAACCCCTCTACGTAAGAGGTCATATTAATGGTTCCTGATTTCTCGCATGCTTGTGGATGGCAGTGCTATTGTTAACCTAATGCCATATTCTTTGTTTAAGAAGCTAGGTAAGGCCGATG
The DNA here is from genome assembly GCA_001602295.1 of Zoysia matrella. Taxonomy (NCBI): domain Eukaryota; kingdom Viridiplantae; phylum Streptophyta; class Magnoliopsida; order Poales; family Poaceae; genus Zoysia; species Zoysia matrella. The sequence goes on from BCLG01004349.1 coordinate 11,815, forward strand.
ACGAGCTCATTCAGACCAACATGACTTTGAACGGTGTGGGGGGAGGAGACCCTATGGATGCTAAAGGGGTTGGTTCTATGGAGCTCACCGTTGGGAGCAAGACCATAGCTACCACTTTCTTTGTTGCCGATCTGTGCGGTAGTTGGATTCATGCCAATAGATGTGTTCTCTCTATATTGCATCAATTCTTGATACAAATGTTTGTTACTATGGCCGAATCATCTTCTTTGCCGTATGACACCGTCAAGTGCTTGACCAGTTCAGACTTGACAGATTATGATTTTCTTAGTGTGACTAGAGATGGTTTTGTACCCGTCAATGTAAAGCCGATGGAGAATCAGCTCAACCATATAATGTGATTTAATGAAGTTTAATCTTGATTGGTTGCAAAGGCGAGTGGAACACTATTTGTCCAACACGAACGATATGTGCGGCTATAGAAGAAATAGAGGACATAGATAAGTTAGGACAAGGATTTACATCGACCGACCCTCTTGAGGAGTTGAACCTTGGCAGCGATGATAATCCTAGGCCAACTTTTATAAACCAAATCTGAAAGCCGATTACAAGGTAAAGTTGATCAGTTTATTAAAAGAATACGTGGACTATTTTGCATGGTCTTATAATAAAATGCTCGGGTTAAGCCGTGAGTTAGTTGAGCATCGACTTCCAATAAAATCTAGTTTTAGACCTTTTAAGCAACCAATGAGGAGGTTTAACCTGAATATGCATAATCAGATTAAAGAGGAAATTAACCAATTACTTAATGCAAAATTTATAAGACTTTGCAGGTATGCGGAGTGGATATTCAACATCGTGCCGATGGAAAAGAACAACACCGGTAAGATTAGAGCTGCTTGATTTCAGAAAATTGAATAGAGCCACTCCTAAAGATGACTATCCTATGCCCATAGCCGATATGTTGATTAATGATGCTTCCGGCCATAGAGTTATTAGTTTTTTTATGATAATGCGGGATATAATCAAATCTTCATGGCGGAAGAGGATATGTCTAAAACTGCTTTTAGGTATCTCGGTTTTGTTGGATTGTTTGAGTGGGTTGTCATGACTTTTGGGTTAAAGAATGCGGGTGCCACGTATCAAAGTGCTATGAACTTCATCTTTCATGATTTGCTTGGTGTCATCATGTAAGTTTACATAGATGATGTGGTGATCAAATCGGCCGCTTTGGATTCTCACTTGACCGATTTGCAACTCACTTTGGACCAGATGCGTCATTTCAGTTTAAAAATAAACCCACTCAAGTGTGCTTTTGGTGTATCGACCGAGAAGTTTTTAGGCTTCATCATTCATAAAAAAGGCATAGAGGTAGATCCTAAGAAGATAGAGGCAATTGGAAATGTGCACGCGCCTACATATAAGAGAGAGTTGCAAAGCTCTTTAGGAAAAGTGAATTACTTGAAGCGATTCATATCCAACTTGTCGGAAAAGATTAATGTATTTACTCCTATTCTTCGGCTAAAGAATGAAGCCAAATTCACTTGGAGACAAAACAGCAAGAAGCTTTTGAGAAGATCAAAGAGTCCTGTCCTCGCCACTGGTTCTTAGGGCGGCCAAGGGTGGAGTCTCTTTCCGTCTTTACATAGCAGCGGTGGATGATGTGATTGGTGCTGTTTTGACACAAGATGCCGAAGGGAAGGAGTATGTGATCACATATGTGAGTCGCGGTTGGTGGATGCGAAAACAAGGTACACTCTCATCGAAAAACTATGCTTTTCTTTGTATCATGCTTGCACTAAGTTGAGACATTATTTGCTATCTAGCATTTGTGCAGTTGCTTGTCAAGCCAATGTTGTTAAGCATATGTTGCATAGGCTAATTTCTAGTAGTAGTCTTGTTAAATGGGCTTATGCATTGATTGAATATGATTTGGTTTATAAATCTTTAAAATCTATGAAAGGCCAAATTATTGCTAATTTTATTGTTGAACATTGGATTGATTTAGAGCGTGATTTGGATATTGGTTATGTGACTTTTACCCCTTGAAAGTTGTATTTTGATGGATCGGTTTGCAAAGAGGGTCAAAGTGTTGGTGTAGTATTAGTTTCTCCTCATAATGCACACTTTGAATTCTCAAACTGATTAGAGTATGATCGCACCAATAACCAAGCGAAATATAAAGCACTATTATTCAGTTTGGAGATGATAGAGTCCATGGAGGTTAAACATGTAGAGGCTTTCGGTGATTCATTATTAGAGAGATGAGTAATTCAATATACATCATGTGCCTAGCTAGAAAACAGTAAAGCCAATGAGTTGGCACAACAAGCATCGAGTTACAATGTTAGTAAGGAAAAATTTTTAGTTATTAAGAAACTGATGCTTGAGGTGCTAGAACTAGACAATTCGGATATTAACACGCCAAACTGTGATAGTGCCGAATCGCTTGATTGGAGGTCACCCATAGTCTCATACATTTGTAGTCCAACCCGAAGTATGGATAGAAAGGTTCGACATGTGGCTTTCAAGTATACTTTGATTGATGGTAACTAGTACCACCGAATGGAAGACGGTTTGCTCTGGAAATGTTTGGGTGATGATGAAGCCAAAGTAGCTATGGAGGAAGTTCATGAAAGCATTTGTGGTACATATCAATCGGCTCTAAAAATGAAATAGTTGTTAAGAAGAGCTAGGTCCTATTGGCCAACCATGATTATTGATTGTTCTCGTTACTACAAAGGATGCGAAGAGTGCCAAAGGTTTGGCAATATTCAATTGGCACCAGCGGCTATGATGAACCCCATCATAAAGCCGTTGCCATTCCGAGGATGGGGATTGGAATTCATAAAGCAAATACATCTTCCATCTTCAAAGGGACGAATTACTTCACCAAATGGACCGAAGCGGTGGCTCTCAAGAACATGACGCACAAAGAGGTAATTGAGTTCCTTACCGAGCACATTATTTATAGATTTGGCATACCGCAGATTTTAACTACCGATCAAGGTACTTTCTTTACGTCCAGTCATGTCAAAGAATTTGTCGAATCCTACGGGATTAAGATACTCAATTCATCTCCATATTATGCTCAGGCCAATGGTCAGGCCGAGTCTAATAATAAAACATTGATCAAACTTATTAAGAAAAAGATAGAGGACCATTCCAGGAGGTGGCATGAAGTCTTATCGAAAGCATTGTGGGCTCCTCGGATATCTAGGCATGGGGCGACTAAGGTAACACCCTATGAACTTGTATATGGACAAGAGACCGTTTTACCTGTCGAGGTAAATCTAAGAGCTCTAGGGTTAGTTAAACAAAATGACTCATCCACTGATGAGTATAGGGCGTTAATGCTAGACAATATTGATGAAGTCACCAATAAGCGTTTGAGTGCTTTGAGAGAAATTGAGAAAGGCAAAGCATGAGTTGCTAGAGCCTACAATAAGAGGGTGAAAGCCAAAACTTTTTAGGTGGGCGAATTGGTTTGGAAAACTATTCTGCTCGTAGGCTCAAGAAGCAACAAGTTTGGAAAATGGTCTTCTAGTTGAGAAGGGCCATATAGAGCAGTAAAAGTCATTGCCGGAAATGTGTACATGTTGGAGGATGCTCGAGGAGAATCATTACCTAGGGCTCTTAACGGCTGATACTTGAAAAAGTATCATCCAAGTGTATCGCAAAAAGCGTAAGAGAAAAAGTGGCCGATATGAAGAATATCATTGCTAAAATTGATACAATGGCCGCTGAGTCAAGAGAACCATCGCCCTTAGAGGTTTTTAGGTGCTTAGAATATTTTATGGTTCAAGAACTTCACCAAAAAATAAAGGGGTATGTTAACACCCAAAAATCATAGGGCTACCGGAGTATCCGGCACACTACCGAAGGGTCCGGTAGGCCCGCTTGGGTTTGAGGCACCTGGCTCGCCGAAATATCCGTCGCACTGCCGGAGGGTTTGGTAGGCCCTCTCAGGTTTTTGGGCACTTGACCCACCGGAGTGTCCGGGCCCATACCAGACTGTCTGGTACCGGAGTATCTGGCACCACGCCGGATCCTCCGGCCGACCTTCTCGGGTTTGAGTGTTCAACCCACCGGAGCCTCCGGCAACATGCCGGATTGTTCGGCAAGCCGTCTCTGGTTGGAGCTCTTTAACCCACTGGAGTGTTCGATACTGTGCTGGACTGTCCGGTGAGCCCTCTCGGGTTCCTGGGATTACACGACAGACACTCTGGTACTCTACTGGAGATTCCGGTCATCGAAGTATCTGACACTTTACCAGACACTCCGGTGGTGTCGGTTTAGGAAAGTTTTCAGCAATTGATTCTAATTTCTTTCCTAACTTAGGGGATCAATTGCCATGCGGGATAAGACCATCTCACCTCTATAAAACAGAAGCCCATAGCCGGTTGAGGGGTATCCCAATCGAACCTATCATTTGCCTTTACATTTTTGTTCTTCTCAAAACCCTAATCCTCATACTCAACCCTCGTGCTGTTCTTCCTTCGTCCCGACGACGACCGAAGGCGATCCGGTTGGTCTGACCGAGCCCGAATCAACCCTAAGACAATCCTCCTTCGATGGGGTCCTCCCAAGGCGAGATTGTCTAGGTGCTGCCCAAACCCGACGTTGAAGAAGTGCCAGCGTTCTCGCACACGGACTTGCGAATGGTGTATTGGCCCAGACCTGATTTCGGCGTCAACAGCACGTTTAAACGGATGGGTGTTTTAATCTGGCTCGTCCACGGAGGATCAGACGGTGGAGCGCACTCTGGCAGGGCGCTGCAGCCGGAAACAGGGTGCACGGCGGCGCCATTGCCGGCGCTCGTCGGTGAAGGCGAACTCGCGCTCCGGTGGCTCAAACTGTACGGGAGTGGGGCCAAAACAGAGAGGAGCTCACCATAAACTTCTCAGGGATGATGTCGGGGCTCGGGACACGGTGGCTAGGGCTGGCAACGCAGAGGAGGAGCGGCGGCCGGTGCCGCTCAGTGAAGACGGTAGCAGTGCAGAAAGGCTGGGACCAAGGTTGTCGAGGAGCTTCAACTCAGCGCCCTGAACCTTCAGGTGGGCTTGGAGTGGTCGGAGAGATGCCGCAGCGTCCTATCGACGGTGAGCAAGTGACCTGCAGAGGCGGCGCTCAGCAAGGGGGTACGGCAACGGCAGGTCACGGCTCGGCGAGGCTTGGGATCAGAGGAGGATGTCACTGTGCAGCTGTACGAGCTCAAAGGAGGTCGAGGGAGGCTTCAGTCTCGAGCAATTCGGCAGCGACTGAGGTGACCGGGATTGGGGGAAGTTGAAATTCCCCAGAACGGTGGCTCAATCCGGGGAGTTGGCCGGTGCGGAGAAGTGAGGAGGCATGGGGTGCTATTTATAGCCGGAGAAGGGAGTCGGGGTCGAGGGTGACAGTGAATGCGGCTTCAATGGCCAGCGGTGCTCGTGGCGGTGCGGCAAAGGCTGGGTGCGGCGCCCCTGGAGTAGCACGGCACGTCGGAGTGTGCGTGTCCAGGTGGGGCGGGTACGCGGCACTTCGAGCGAGGTGCATGTGAGGCATGTCGCAGGGCAGGGCGCGCAGCGGAGCGCATCGGCGCTTGTGTCGTGCCAGGCGGTGAGGCAAGAGAGGAGAAGAAGCGCAGTGATGGGCTGTGCCACTGGGATGGGCCGGCGCTTGGAGTTGGGTTGGCAGCGCGCAAGTGAGAGAAGGTGGGGAAGGCTGGGCCAGAAAGGGAAGGAGAGAGGGATGGCGGCCCACCGGTCAAATTCAAATTTTAATCTTTTGAATATTTCTAGGATTTGGATGGATTGATTTGAAATTTGAATAAGATTCAAATGGGATTCGGTAAATAAAATCCAAATAAAACAGAGAGAAAGTCAAGCACTTGCACACTGATATTTTAATATTTTTGAAAAGTTTCCAATTGAGATAAGTTTTAATTTAAGTAAGATTTTAATCTTTTGAAATAGGAGAGAAAAGGGAAGTTGAGCAGGAGAAGGAAAAATGTTAGGGTGCTTGTTAGAAAAATTTTGCATTTCCAGATTTTGAAATTTGGCCTAAAATTTCAGGTTGTAACAGAAGGTTGGGGGAGTTAGGGATGGAGGTGGGAATTTGCTTAATTTTTGCAAAAAAACACTGCAGATAAAACCGTAAAAGTGTTGCTGAGGCTAGGTGTGACATGGATAAGCATTCTCATTCCAGTTCATTCTTTGCAAAGGATATTTGCTGCTTTACATCATTACACAGTGAGTTGATTTTGGGTGGACCCTTTGATAGAAATTATGAATAAACTGCTTTTGGATGGACCCTTTGATAGAGATTATGAATACTCTGTTACGTAATCTGTTGGATCTTAGTGTCAACCTCTCTAATTCCTGCTGCATCTTAGCGTTTTACATGGTTATACTTTCTTAAACAAATGATTTCTCAGTTTTGGATCTACATTTTTAGCCTAGAACAATTCATCTTTAAATGACGAATGAAACAATGCAAATTCATGGTTGGAACAAATTTGGTGAAGAATTCATCACACAGGATTTGCCAACGGCTACGCTAATTAACGACGAGCGGAATGAGAAAAAGCTAACACAACTATACAAGGATACACATCACAGAACTACACTATGTGTACACACTTTCTAAGTGACATACATGCAAACCTTATTGCGTACAAAGGCACAAAGGCAAGAAAAGCATTGGCAATCACAATATAGACTTGGATCACTTCATCAGTCTCCAATAAGCTTTCATGGTAGCCCCGCTTGGACCTGAAGTCTCTGGCCCTGTTTTTTTTTTTTTTAAGAACTCGAGGGGAAAACCCATACAGATTATATATTATAGTAGATCAAATAGAAATATTTATACAAATAATAGAAAAAGAGAACAAGAAAAGGAACTAAAACCAAAATGGGACTAAGGTAGTTCTGAAATCCATTGCTTGATTGCTTCAGCTGAAGAATCTTTTACTCTGAAAGTAACTAGAGATAACTCTTTTTATGAATCTTGCTTTACAGTTTGCTATGACTGGATGCAACTGATTAAACAACCAGTTATTTTTTGTTATCTTGATGCCCCAGCACATTAGGATCATAAAATCCATAAAAAAAGGGTACTTTGAGTTTTTTCCTCATAAACTGCATGAACTGAAGAGGTTGCAAATGTGAAGATATCAATATTCCAATGGATCTCCAGGAAGCTTTTGCAAAATTACATCTGACGAAGAAATGTCTTAGAGTTTCCTCCTTTTGCCAAAAGCATAATTCACAGTCATAAAACTCAATATCCATATTATTTCTTCTCAACAGCCTCTTGTGTTTAATCTATCTTTCACAAGTAGCCAGAAGATGACTTGATGCATGGGTTGACAAGATGAGGCCCATAATCATCTATAAATTAGATGCACTGAATGATGTCCCATTAAAATTTTATAAGTATTTGAAGCAGAGTTGTTAGCTTCATAACCTTTGAAGTCCCCTAGAAAATATGAATTGATTTTGGTAATTGAATGAACACTATAGGTAACGGTTGTGATTGTAGGTACCACCCTACTAATTCTACATGAACATGGTGGGTTTTCTCGGTGGATGACAAGGACGATCCCTAGAAGAAGAGTTTTCGGGCGTCTGAGGACTAAGGCTAAGGACAACTAGAGAATTTATAGAAACGCCAGTCCTATTAAGGAGGTAAGGCCATTTGTTTTCTATCATAAAAGTGTTAGAGGGTGTGAATACTTTTTAGATCCTCATAAAACACTAAAAATAGCAGACGAAGCAAACTCGAAGACCGAAGATCAAGTTAAGCCGAAGAAGCAGACACCGGACAGTACAGTGAGGTCACCGGACAGTCCGGTAGCCAGAACTTCGGAGTCCAGAGAGAGATGCTCTCTAGAGTTGCTGCGGAGAAGACATCGGACAGTCTGGTGCGGCAGTCACCGTACAGTCCGGTAAGGTCGAAGCCGAAGTCCAGAGAAGATGTCTCTAAAAATCCAAAAGTGAAAGTCATCGGACAGTCCACTGATGGTATGCACCGGACAGACCGGCTAGGAGTCGGTGATCAAGTTTCCGAGAAGATTGTGAAAGAAGATGCCATGTTTGTACATGGTTCTGGATCCCCCGCTTGAAAGAGACACCAAGAGAGAGCATCCGAGCCATAGAGGCTTGCACTAGCGCTTGGATATTATGTGCGACAGCAAAGCCGCCGAGGACTTCACTCCGAGAGTGACCCTTGTAAGCATCGTTCTGAGAACGACGGGAGGAAACAAGACTCCGACGGGTGTGCTTCAACAAGGATTAGGGGAAGACGCCTACCTTTCGAGACCTCGAGAAAAATCATTGAGCATTCTCTATCTCAATCTCTTTACTTACCGCGTTTACTTACCGTTGAGTAGTGTGATAGTTTGTTCTTTGATTCCTCTTGGTGGCTATCGTGCTAGTGCTTGTTTGTTGTTATTATCATTCCACTAGCATTGTTAGCGGTATTGACCTACTAGAATTGCTTAGATTGCTTCCATTGCGATCGATTCTTATAGTTTAAGTTCATAGCGAAATTAGTTCTATAAGTCCACCGATTCAACCCCCCTTCTCAGTGGAGGAAATTTCTTATTTGGCCCTAAAATAATGACCACTTCTTTCCTTGTCCCTTTTCGTTTTGAACTTCCTTTTGAGGACCGAAATTGATTTTTTTTCCTTTCTTGGCCCTTTTGTTAGTTTGGAGCACTAACGGTGTTAAGTAAGGTGTAAAATGATGATTTTACCCCTTATCTAAAATACACTGATATACTTTTTTTTGCATGTATATTAATCTAAGTGTACAATATTTTTAAACATAAAAGTATGAACTACAAAGACGACAGGATTATCAAAATTGCTATCCCAGTCACCATAGAGTATGCTTTTATGTTCAAAATAGTGTGTACTTACATTAATACACATATAAATGAAAAGTGTATATTAGATGAGAGGTAAAATGGTTATTTTACACCTTACTTAACACCGTTAGTGCTCCAAACTAACGGAAGGGCCATGAAAAGAATCAAAAATCAAATTCTGTCCTTAGAAGTAAATTCAAAATGAAAAGGATCGAGAAAGGAAGCGGTCATTATTTTAGGGCCAAATAAGGAATTTCCTCGGTATCCTTGATCTTTACAAGTGGTATTAGAGCCAAGAGCTCATTTTTGGGCTTCACCACCTTGAGTAAGGATGTCGAACGGGATGGAGACTCCGCCCGTATTCGATGGGAACAGTTACTCGTATTGGAAGGCTCGCATGCAAGCCTACCTAGAGTCAATCGAGGGAAAGCATGGCATCTGACTAAGAATGCTACGAATGAGAATGAGAGACTTGATCCTATTTTCATTAAATTCAATGCAACGGCCAATAATGCTACGTTTGGATGCATATCAAAAAATGTCTTCTCTAGGATCAATGCATCATCTACCGCGCATAAAATATGGATGCAATTGCAAAATATTCATGAGAGCTCCTTTGAGGCCAAAGAAGAGCGTTACTATGTTCTTAAGAACAAATATGATTTCACCACTATGCTACCACATGAAAAAGCTAATGATGTTTATTCTCGCTTGCATGTAGTGGTGGAGGAGATCAACACCTTGGGCCTCAAGAAAAAGATTGAAGATATTGAGATCATGAGGAAGCTCTTGAGAATGTTGCTGCCAAGCTACAACTCCATCGTCACATATCTCTTTCAAGCCAACTTGGCTACTCTCTCTGTTCATGTTATGCTCGGCAAGCTCACGAGCTCACGCCTATGAGGGGTATATGTTGGGCACCTCCACCAACACTCAATTGCCCAAGAATCTTGCTCTTCAAGTCGAAGAATCTTCCAATGGCAAGAACAAGAAGAAGGTGGAGGAAGATGAGGATGAGGAAAGTGACAATGAGGGCCTTGCGCTCTTGATGAAGAAGCCATTTCGCAAGGAAAGACCCTCATCTTCCAAGAGAAACTCCGGGTGCTTCAATTGTGGCAAGAAAGGCCATTTCGCAAAAAAGTGTCCCAACCACAAGAAGGAGAGCAAGAAGGAAGCCTCTAATGAGAGTGAAGACGAAGAACGTAAGCCAAAGAGTAAGTTCAAGAAAAGTTCTTTGTCAAAGAGAAGAGCAAGAGTAAGAGCAAGGAGAAGAAGAAGTCCCCACACAAAGCTTACATTGTTGGTGAGTGGCTCACCGATGATGATGATTTGGACTCTTCATCTTATAGTGAAGAAGAGCTCACGGGTATCGCCATGACAAGCTCTACCAATGAGCTACCACTACCTCCACTTTGCTTGATGGCCCGAAGTTGTGAGGGCTATATGGATGAGGATGATGATGATGATTTTGAAGAAGAAGAGGAGGACTATGATGATGAAGCTGATGGATCGAGCTACAATGATCTAGTCCTCTTCCTTGAGAAGACCAACAAGACCATCATCAAGAAGATCAAGAAGATCGAGGTGGTGATCAAAGAGCGTGAAGTAGCGGTATTCTGAGTTTGAGAGCTTAAAGGGGAGCTCAATGCTCTTAAGCATTCTCATGGTGTTCCACGTGAGTCTTATGAGGCTCTCAAAGAGAAGCACGTAGACCTAAGTGAGAAGTATGAGGCATTGATGCGCTCCCATGAAGCTCTTGATCTTGCCTCTCTCTTTAACTCTCATAATCATTTAAATGAAGCTTCTACGTCTTGTGATCTAACCCTCTCCAAGGACAGTACTCCTCTGGAGCCATCTATTTTGAAGGAATACACGAAGCTCAAGGAGGAGAGAGAGGCCGTGATCGATGCATTCGAGAGGCTAACTAGAGAAAGACAAATTTAAAAGGAAATCCTAAGCAAGAACCTCATCAACAATCTACATGGCATGCTTTAAATTCTCTTGGATTAGCTAGCTTGTTTGTATGCATTGCATATAGAAACCACGGAGGAGGCGTGTTACTCTACGGAGAAAGTGACTACATTGTCCATATAGATTCACATACTCTACGAAGAGTAACCAAAGCAATTATTGAGAGTCATGCCCATTGAACCCTATGCTTAACGATCTCTAACATCTATTTATGTGGACTAGTGAACTAGGGTTCATACATTTCCTTTTTGGAGCCTCCTTCTCGCTTTGGATTTTACCGCTCGATCTTAATCGCGATTTGCGAAAATGCTACTCTTCGTGAGTTATCTATTTGCAAAAGAGTGTTTGAGAGTTCTCTTTCTAGATAAATGTGGTGTTTGATAAATGTGGTGTTTATTTGGTTCATTGGTGAGGACACTTGAAGTCTACAAAGAATTCCTTGATTCTGCAATTCTTTGAGGTCATCGGACAGTCCGACGCCTTCACCGGACAGCCTGGTGATTGTTATCTTTGAACCGAGTGATCTATAGATTCAAACAGTCACCGGACATTTCGTCAGGTTCACCGAACAGTCCGATGATTAGGGATGAAGTGGTTGCTTCTCTGGAATCGGCTGTCAACAGACACCGAATAGTCCGGCGTTTCGGAGTGACCGGACGAAGTAAGGGGACTGGACAATCCGGTGACAATGCCAATCGGCGAAATCTCGATCATCCATTTTTGATTCATTTAATCTGGGCCGTTGATTTATTCTTAACTACCTGCACGTGTCTCTTTCATTGATAATCCAACACTCATGTGTTTCTTCGAGCCAAAGCCGACCACCACCACCGCTCGCTGTCCGCCTATCGTCGTATGCCTCCGCGGCCGTGCCTTTGCGTACTGCTTTGCGCTCACCGTCCGCATCGCTCTCGCCACACGCGCGCCACTGCGCCAGTGCCCTAGCGCCGTCACCGCCATAGCTCATGCCACCGCAATGTGCAACCACCTGCTGCTCGTCGACGAGCTCCTCAGCCCTACCTCACCGCCCTATTGCTTTAGATTCCTTCCTTTTATGGTTTCCTAGTCATCACCCCTTGCTCCACCAAAACCCTCAGAGGGTTTTAGTTTTGAGGTGATCGGTTGATTTTTCGGCGATTTCTTCGGCGGTTTCGGCTACATTCCCCGGGGTACTGAATTTTATCACTTTCAGTTCATCGGAAATGACCCGCATGCCTTGTTTGTTAATTAATTACGAAAATTGATATTATTGCATAAAGGTCTCATCTTTTATTGCCACTTGACGTGATTATTCGACAAATTCTCATACTTAGAGCCATATTGAGGTCATCTCTTGCATATTTTAGTATGGCATTGAGTCTCCTATCGCTAGTGTCACAATTTGGATGCACTGCTATTATATGAATTGTGGCATTAGTCTGTCGATATCACCGTTGTGTTTATTTGCTTTATTTGATTGGTGATATGTCCTTGATTCTACCGCTACGATTTCATTATGAGTCGCTCACTTTTTGTGCTTACAACCTATTTTTTTATTTCTATGTGGTGCAGTGACTGTTGATCAGTGGATCATGACAAAGGACTCTGATAGTTCAGAGGTTTCTGTGGCAGTCCAGAAGTTCTTAGACGGGTTAAGAGCCAAGCTCTAAATCCTACCTTTTTGAGTCAGCTGAGCAGTTGATCTTTCAGAGTCAGTTGACAGGATGGGCAGGCAGAGACCGTCGTCAGATGAGAAGGGGAAGGGCAAGGCAGTTGAGCCGGATAAGAAGAAGAAGTAGCGCACAGGTGACCCTGAGTGGGACCGTGCCCTAGCTGCAGCAGACGTGGACATGCCTCCACACATGAGGTCTGGAGCTCTCAAGATAGGAGGAGCTGATAGTCAGAGGGAGCCGAGAAGGTCGACCCGACAGAGGGTGGCGACCACCCCTTTGGTGGCAGATGTGCATCAGTGGAGAGCTCCTGCCATTAGGCAGTCGAGAACCGTGGAGGGAGAGACAGTCCAGAGGAGTTCATAGCAGAGGACACAGAGGTGCCCTCATAAGAAGACTGGGGTCTGCGAGGTGTGCACTGCCAGAGCCGGGAGAGCTCGTCGAACCATGGGCAGGATAATAGAGGGTGAGGTTGATCTTTTGAAGCTGAAAGGCCCAGCCATCAAGGTCAAGAGGAGAATGGACTTAACTGCTTGGGTCCCCGCTGGTAGACATGTAGACGCAGGACAGTTTTGGACTGTTCTCCAGCGAAGGATTTCTGAGGCCTACAGGAGGCAGCTTGCCACTAAGGGCAAGAGCTCAGTATTTGCAGACAGCCACTATTCTTTAAAGGCACTGAGCAGAGGAGCTAGGGCTGACATAGAGGAGCATATCTCATATCTTTCAGGACCTTCAAAATTAGTCACCCCGCAGCTGAGGTATAGTGAGGAGATTGTGCTTGAGTTCTATGCCTCACTATGGATCTCCCCCGATCGCTGTTATTTCTAGTTTATGTACCGAGGGGAGCCACACAGGTTTGAGAGGACCGACGTCTTGGTTGCTCTTGAGTTTATATCTTCAGAGACTTAGGTCTATGCACTGGCCCATCCAGACTTCTCACCATCGTTCAGACCTTTTGGAGGGATGGAGCCTAGTGACGATAGGATGAGTGTTGCCTTTTCACCACCTCATGAGGAGCACTACTCGAGCACTCTCTAAGGTTGACACATGAGTCTCGTGTTTTGAGAGGGTTGCTAGGGATGTCGATAGCACCGCGGGTTGGCTACAGAGAGCGGGTGATCATATTGCACCAGTGGCTACTATGTTTTCTGCTGAGGCACGATGAGCTTGATTTGATAGATCTGCTGCTAGCTCAGATGAAGGATGTGATATATGAGGGGATAGGAGCACGTCAGTTACCATTTGCCCCTTATATCTATTTGATGCTGAGGAGAGCCGGTGTGATGACTGAGGAGGAGTATGCAGCACTGCCAGAGACTACCATCTCCTTTAGTCCAACACAGCCATCCGACTTGAGAGTACTTAGAGTGTCTGCTTCACAGAGCACCCAGAGAGGAGAGGAGACCACAGACATGGAGGAGGTTGAGACTGAGGCTCCGGAGGGAGCACAGCCGAGAGCTGGGAGCATTGAGGCTCCAGGTCAGGCTGAGACTCTGACCTCTCATGCCACGCTTGACCCTACACTTGCTGCCAAGATGGATGCTATTCAAGCGGAACAGGCAGAGCAGAGGAGGTATCGAGAGGAACAAGATGAGCGGATACGCAGAGAGAGGTCTGAGTTCGAGGAGAGAATCTGACTCTAGCGGCTTTGGATGGAGAGAGACTTGCATAAGAGAGGAGACAGCATGATAGAGAGTTCTATGAGAGGTCACAGAGTTCTCAGCTAGAGATGGCAGCGACCATATCTTACATGTCTGCCGGATTTAGAGCTATCGCTCATATCTCCAGGAGATCGGTATGCTCTCACTTCTATGTTTCCGACGACCACGCTACCGTGGTCCCCTGCCTTCACAGCTCCAGCCCACAGCACCTAAGCCTCAGTACTCTTTAGCGCCTGCATTCACATCTGAGTTGCAGAGCCAGAATCAATAGCAGCAACAGTAGTCCACATTCTCTACACTGCTCTCAGCCTCGCTTTCACCGTTTATACCTTTTGAGGCAGCCAGCACAGCTACGACTACTGGAGGAGTCAGTGTACCAGACACCAAATCTCAGTTCTTCCCAGTTTTGTCATACTCCATGTCGGTCTTGTTTGCTTCAATAGAGCCGAGAGTGTCAGTACCGGCATTGGAGTCAGGGACAACAGTCAGTAGTTCTCCGCTTGCTCTGAGAGTTTTTTCTTTCGAGGCTACCACTGTTGAGCTAGTTTTGACAGAGCCACCGCCCAAGGCTTCAGAGACAGAGCTTGTAGCCACCACAGCCAAGCAGCCCAATGTTTCAGATGCAGCCATCCTGGTCGAGGTCGAATACTCTGCAGAGGAGGCAGCTCAGGCCATTGCCAGTGCAGATCAACCAGCTTCAGTTGATGGCAAGGAGCTTTCTCCAACATCTTCTTCAGGCTTGAGCGGATTTGATGATGTTGAGCAGCCAGGAGAGGATTAGTTAGCAGCAGCAGCTCAGCCAGCAGCAGAGGAGCAGCCACCGACTGTCATTGCACCCAGCTCTTTATCCATGCAGTATTAGATCTTCTATAGGGGTTTGGGTGAGAGACATGAGGTGTATCGCTTTGAGGGCTAGCTATTTAGGAGGAGGTCGTGGATGGGTAGCTAGGGCTCTGAATTCTTGTTTGGTGGTTTTCTTGGTTTTTTTGTGACATTTTGATGAGCTTGTTTTCTATTTGACTCTTTTAGCTCATTGTAATGCACTTGGTTTTGGACTAACCCCGTGGATTCTTTTGTGTGTTTGTATATATGTATAGTCTCCTAGTGTTGTGATTGTTTTGTAGGTTCCTTCGTGCATGTGCGCTCTCTATCCATTCTCTATCGTGCACCATTCTTTGTCTATCCGGCGTTCTTTCTCTCTATTTGCTTTCTCGGTGCCATCGTTTTGGATGATTAGATGACAAAGAGGGAGAGAGAGCAACCAAACAGGTGGAGAGCGACACTTCCAACCCATGACAAAGGAGAGGAACTCTTGCAAAATTTTTGTAAAGAGTCTTCAAAGTAAGGGGGTAAGTGTTTTTCCGAGATGCGTTTTATTCTCTATCTTCTTTCATCTTGTTTGAGCCTGTTAGTGAGTACTATGGTTGTCACCAATCACCAAAAAGGGGAAGACTGTTAGCTTCATGACCTTTGAAGTCTTCTAAAAGGTATGAATTAATTTTGATGATTGAATGAACACTATAGGTAACGGTTGTGATTGTAAGTACCACCCCGCTCATCTACATCAATATAGTGGGCTTCCTCGGTAAATGACAAGGACAATTCCTAGAAGAGGAGTTTTTGACTGTCTGAGGACCAAGGCTAAGGACAGCTAGAGAGTCCATAAGAACACCGATACTATTAACGGGGTAAGGTTATTTATCTCCTGTCATACAAGTGTTAGAGGATGTGAATGCTTCTTAGATCCTCAGAAAGCATTAAAGATGATAGAAGAAGCAAACTAGAAGACCGAAGATCAATTTCAGCCGAAAAAGTAGTCATCGGATAGTCCGTTGAGCCAGGGCTTCGGAGTTCAAAGAGAGGTGCTCTTTGGAGTTGCTACGGGGAAGACATCGGACATCCAGTGTGGTAGTCATCGGACAGTCTGGTGAGGTCGAAGCCGAAGCCCAGAGAAGATGTCTCTGGGAATCCAAAAGTGAAAGTCACCGAACAGTCTTGTGAAGGTATGCACCGGACAGTCCGGTATCCTATGAAATAGATTTCAGAGAGGGTGTTTCCCTGGCCCAAGAGGAGGAAGGGTCACCGGACAGTCCGGTGGTTTAATCACCGAACAGTCCGATGATTGTATAAAGCAATCAGCTTTATGACATCACATCCCAATGATTGTTTCTATGCTTGAAGCATATTTAAATCGTGGAGGGGGACGTTTTCGTGTGTGCCTACGATTTGAGAAGCTAGAGGAAACATGTGAGGGGCCAAGGGACACCACCAAGAGAGCACAATGCAAGATTGAATATCTTTGGTGCTAGTAGGAGAGTAATAGGGAGCATTCATACACTTCTAGAGCTTGTAGGGCTTGAGAGGAGTGATCTTTACCTATTACTCTTAGTGTGGGCAGCCTAGACTGGCTAGGAGTTGGTGATCGAGCTTCCAAAGAGATTGTAGAAGACGATGTCAAGTTTGTGCGGGATTTCGGGTCCCCCGCTCAAAAGGAACACTAAGAGGGTGCGCTGTCTTAGAGGCTTGCTCTAGTGCTTGGGTATTGTGTGCGATAGCCGGGCCGCCGGTGACTTCACTTCGGGAGTAAAGCGTACCCTTGTGAGCATCTTTTCAAGAACAACGGAAGGAACCAGACTCTTTTGGGAGTGGTTCAATGAGGATTAGAGGAAGGCGCCTACCTTTTGAGACTAAAAAAAATCACTGAGCATTTTCTATCTCACTCTCTTTACTTACAGTATTTACTTACCATTGAGTAGTGTGATAGGTTGTTCTTTGATTCTTCTTGCTGGCTATCGTGCTAGTGCTTACTTGTTGTTACTATCATTTCACTAGCATTGTTAGAGGGCTTGGTCTACTAGAATTACTTAGGTTGCTTCCGTTGCGATCGAGTCTTATAGTTTAAGTTCGTAGCAAAATTAGTTCTATAAGTCCACCGATTTAACCCCCTTCTCGATGTCTTGATCCTTACAAGAGTAGGCTACAGAACTGTTTTTCTATTGCCAAGTGTCTCTCTTCTATCAAAAGTAGTCCATAATAGATTTTGAAGCTGTTGTAATTGTTCAGGAGCCTCCTCAGATAATGGTAGATGAAACAGAGAATAAATGTCATTCTGTGCCAGTGCTTCTAAAATTTTTAGGTTCTGCTTTTTGAGTAAGAGAATAACTATGGAAAAAGTGAATTTTAGGCACTTTACCTTCCCATAAATCATGCCAAAGGAGTACTGTGGAACTATCTCCTACTTTTACCAATTCTGTTCCTTTAAACTGATCTAGTAATTTTGTGATGTCATGTCACCAGAAAAATCACTTCTTTTGTTGTCCTGGTAATCTACCATTACTATAGTACATCCCACATAAGATGAATCCAAGGCCTTGTTGTTACGCCAGGGTCGATGAGCAGTGCCCAAACAAGAGTGATGAACTTGCCACCACGTGCCATGGCTTCCACGTGGCCCTTCACGTATTCCAAGGGGGCCAGGTAGAGCAGCATCTCCGACCAGAAGTCCGTGAGGATTTGGCACGCTGACGCCTGGGCATCGGCATACTCTATACGATCTCCGCACCCTGCCGCAGCACGGCGTCATGCGAGTCCTGACTCAGCGCGGTTACCAGCTGTTAGTACCTTTCGGCCACAGATGTCGACGTCGGCCCTGAGAACCTTGCTCACATTTTCTGGTCACTTCCTCATACTGTTTCTTGGTCTAATCGGCGCAGTCGGGCAGCAGCCCCGGCTCCGCCTTGACCAGATATGCACAGTAATTGGACGGGTGGCTCGCGGTGATCATCTCGGCGGAGGCCGATGTCGACTTCATCTCAAAGAGCCTCGTGCCGATGTATCGCGTGAGGATAAGTTGCTGCTGCTCCGCTTTCCATTCCCGGCCTAGATTTTACTGAAACCGTACAACGCACAGTCAATCTTGCCACCGACTCCGTCTTGACTTGGTCAACCTGTCGTCTTCATCACTTTCACGATTTTGAGGCACAACCGTGAAACCGTCCGTGCTTCTTGCCTTCTTCATGTGTACAGTGTGGATCACCCTTGACCTCACCCGACTTCTCGATCATCAGGCCCCAAGTCTCCAACTTGTGCCCGATCACCCTACCGCTGACCGTCAAGTTGACTCCATGAACCTACACATCATGAAAAACGTTTCCTTCTCCTCCAAACACACTAGCAACTTCACCATTTTACTATTAGTCAATAATTAACCAAGACTCAAATATGATCTCAAAGAACTTTGCAACTCAAACCAAATTCAAACTCATCAATGACTTATCACTCATAACGAACCAAAGCACATCTCAACATGGTTCCTCACCATTCCTCCTCTAATTCACCTTAATTCGGACTAACCAAACAGCCCCTAAAGATGGCAAAAGTTTGAAAGCATTTTAGTCACGTGTTTCATTTGATAATATTAATAAATCACGCAGCAAGCAAGTTGGACACTGGGTCATCCGCTGCTTTTTCGGTACGAGTTGCCCCCCCCCCCTCTTACTCCTACGCCAAAGAATCAATTTCTAGGATAAGCTATGTTCCCTGAGTATACAAACAATATTCAATGCAATCATATCACAACATACCAAGTCCTGGGACTCGTGGACCCGGCACGGCCACCGGCCCATTTGTGCTTTGGGCTGATTCATGCCGTGAGCTGCTAGCCTATCGTGTCTTAGTGGGCTGTGCAGACTAGCCCAACATGGCTAGAATGCGGCCCAAGCACGGCCCACAGTAGGGTAGGTCGTTGTCGGGCTGTACTACGCCTAAGCACAAGCCAAATATCAGTGAAAGCGTTAACAATAGAATACGTTTTCAATAAGTAAACATGAACTATCGCAACAACTAGAATACATTTTCAATAAGTGAATGCACACTCTAGCTGTTTAAATCGATTCTTGTGGTAGTGTTAAGCATCTCCAACAGCCAACATAAAAATCACCCCAAAATCTAGCTTTTTGAGTCAGCCAAAAAAATTTTGGGGATTAATTTAATCACCTCGTCCAATAACTCTCCTAAATATATCCCAATATAGTTTAAATTCAGATCACTCAACAACCGATCCCACAAGTTAGTTACATGCGAGATGGATTGGGACCTTAGAAAGTTCCCTAGATTTACCTAGGTTTAGGGGATTTTTGGGGATAAACAAGTTGGGGGGTTTCTAAAGAGCTGTTAGAGAAGGTATTTTGACATCTTCCCAATAATTTGATTTAGGGGGAGCTATCAAGGAGCTGTTGGAAATGCTCTTACATGGATTAAAAATTTTAAAAATTTAACCAAAATTGCACTAGTTTCTACAAGGCTATATTACATATGTACACCAAATTTGAGATAAAAAATTTATTATACTTTGGGTGGAAAAGAAAACAAATGGAAATGGTTTTTTGCATTTTTTATCTCACAAAATATAATGAATTTTGAACTCAAATTTGTTGTGAGACTGATTCAAGCCAAAACCAACCTCTGTAATTTCTGGGGATTTTTTTTCAAAAATGTTTGCGGGAATGCACGTTCCAGTTTTAGAAAACCACAAGTTAAAAGGTTTTTAGATAAGTTAAGACCTTTTCAAACTTAAATATAAGTTTTGGTATTTTAAAAAATATACACAATTTTTTATGTATAGAGGTGTATAATTTGTACTTGCACGCAAAAAATCATTCAAAAATTCAAATTATTTTAAGGTTTTTAAAAAAGAGAAGAATTTTGAATAGTGATCATTATGAGTTGTTTGATCAGTACAAATTTACAGTATAGCCGTGTGATAAAAATGAATCCTCGTGATAGAGCTATTTTTTTACAAGATTTTCGAAATAAAAAACATTGAATTTGGACAACATATATGAAATTTATACAAGTTTCAATTTTCAATTTGGAATCAAAATAAAAAAAACTGGTGCAAGAATGCTTGTGAGGACCTAGCGCTGACAGATGGGGCCCGTATGGCAGTGGAATTGAAGAAAGTCTTTTGCGGGCTATCAGCATCAAATGGGCTGTTAGCTGATCTCGGCCCACGCACGAAGCCAGAGCTGCTCCATAACTTAGTACCACTTCGGGTATTTTGCTTTGCACTGACCAGCTTATAAGCCAAGCCGTAAAGCGTCACAATGCTCACATGTTTACTTAGCAGAAATCTAATTTATGCAGTGGCTCTTTCAAAAAGTAGTTAAAGCCAATACACAAAGAAGTTTTATTATCAACCATTTAGTTGGTTGGTCTTGAGGAGATTCAATCAATACTACAGGTTTTCAAAATTTAGGTCAGCTACACAGTTAATGGTTCGATACACTTGCTAATAATTTTAAAAACACAGTCGTCGCCACGTACCCACTCACACTTCAAAGGGTTGGTAGTTATGGTGCTGGCAGGCAGTAGAGAGGAAGGCGGCTGCAAATCGTCGATTCCGTGGTGATCAAAGATAAAGGGGAAAAGTGAGAAATCGACTTGATGGTGGGTAACGGGTTTTTTGATTATTAATCGACTAATCTTTATATATTAAAGAGTATATATTAAAAGGCAAATGTTCTCTCAATTTTTGTTGTGTTACGTTATTTTAAAAAATATTAACCGTTGAATTAAAAGTTAACGGTAAACATTAGGAAAGATAAAAAAAAAATTTCTTCGATCAATGTAGAAGTGTGTTTTTACTTAACAAGATCAAGCATAAACGGTCGTGTCATCATTCTAGCTTTTTCAGGTTTAACATAAATTTTAACTATAGTCATATTTAATTTTTTATAAATTTCATATATTATAATTTGTTTTATCATTAAAATTATTTGAATCACAACTTAAAATTTGACATATTTGAGTAAATAATAATTTAGAAATGGAGAGAATATATGGTAGTACATATAGACAATGGTATAAATTAAAAAAATAACTGTAACTGTTTGTTAAATCAAATTTACTTTTGCTATAGATTCAATAGAACTATTCCAAAAAATATAAGAGAAGTTCTTATAAATTTATTCTACTTTTATATTGTGTAAGTATATACTATAATTAAAGACCTTTATATGTAATAAAAATATATATTTAGATAACTTAAATTGTTTTATCTCCTAAAAATGCTCTATGATTACTATGAGAACTAAGATTCAATTTTCTCGCTTACAACTCTGGTAAAAAAAATAGTAGCTTTAAACGTAATGTTTTAATCAAACATTGTCAATATAAATTAGAAATAATTTTAAAAATACTTTCTTAAAAGGGTGCCGATGCTACTTTTTATTAAATATTTTATAAATAACAAAGGTCACTCTTATGCTTTGAAAACTATGTCGACAGAGTATATATTTATGAAACTTTGTCATCTATGCAAAAAAAATTATACTTCTATTTGTTAAATAATAAATTTAAAATATACTGCTTCAACTAGGGGTGCACAATAAAAATATACATGAAAAGTGTGGTAATTGTCGCGCTGATTTTCTAGTTATTAATCTATAGCTTGTTTGAAGGTAGGATTAATTATTAATCCATTGCCTGTTTGTTTCGTCATTGATTAATTTTTAGTTCATGTTTGTTTGATCCATGTTGAGTTGTTTTTGAGAAAAAATTAAGGGTGTTTTAGAAATTTTATAATACCTACGAATTATTAGTCTCTATTAGTTTCTTTGAATTAATTAATTAGAAAACAATTAGTCCGTGGACAGAATAAAAATTAGTCCCTTTATTAGTCTGCTAATTTAGAAGAAAATAACTAATTTTTATTGGTAAACAACTAGTCGATCGGATTTAAACAGTGCCTAAGATTTGCTCGGTGAGGGAGGGCAGGGAGGCGCACCAAACTCCAACATTTTTCTCAAAAAATAACCTCAAAAAGTACCTTCTGATGTTAACTAAAACAATTTTAGAGTCTATTTTAATCACCTCTTTCAACAATTTTTTTAAAATTTAAATTTGAACCAAAGTGAACAATGACAGTTACTGGAATGGTGCCTAAACATTTAGAGGCACATGCGCGGCACGATGGAGTAGCAGATCATAGTGTGATATGTGACACGGTCGGGTGTGCGTGTGGGGGAGAGAGAGAGAGAGAGAGAGAGAGAGAGAGAGAGAGAGCAAAACCAATTTTGGACGGAGCAGGAAGTAGTCTAAAGTGAAAAAGGAAGAAAAAATAGAAATAGAGATGGGTTGGGCTGGACTGGAAAGAGGAGTTAAAAATGATTTTGGCCAGAAGGAAAAGGGAAAATTAGAAATATCTAAACATTTCCAGGAATTTGAAATAAATTCAAATATGAATGAATTTGAACAAGGAAAATAACCAGGTAAAACCAACTAAAAAGAAAAGGGAAAAGATCAAACACATGTCGTGCCTGTTTTTATAATTTTGAAGTATTCCTATTTATAAAATTTTAATTAAATATGTTTTCTGCTTTGAAATTTTGATAAATTATAGATTTTCATTGAAAATTTTCTGGATTTGAGTTTGGTATTTTGGTTTAATTTTTTCGTGTGATGTCTTTATATATTAAACATCGTGCGTTCTTTCAACCGTCGTTGTGTCACGTCACCAAAAAATATTAACCGTCGGATTAAAATCTAACCGTACATGATTGGCTGGTAACTTTCCGCCGTTCATCTCACGATCAACGCTCGAGCGAGATTCACTGGAAGTTTCCCCTCGAGGCGTCGCGTCCTCGCCACCTCCCTGCTCCACGCCGCACCACCCCGTGGCCCCTACGACCGCCGCCCCAGCCACTTCGCACGCCGCCCTGACTGCCGTCCGCCATGCCCTGTCCCTCGCACCTCCTCGGCCGCCCCAGCCACCAAAGAGGACGGGGAGGGGAGGAAGCTGAGGTCGGAGGTGGGGACGCAGAGCCGGTGGGAGGCGAGGAGGCAACGGAGAGGTAGGAGACGGGGCTGGGGTTCTCCTTGGGCTTGACCCTGACACAGGGTGCTGCTCATGCTTTATGAATTTGAGGTGTAATATGCTCGTGCTTTGCATTTTTGCAGGATCCTGCCAGCAGGCAGCCAGTGTAGCAAGGGGGATCTCTCTCTGCCAGTGCAGCAAGGGTCTCTCTCTCTCTCTCTCTCTCTCTCTCTCTCTCTCTCTCTCTCTCTCTCTCTCTCCCCGGCAAGCTGCTGCTTCCATGATTTTTGTAAGATGTATACAAAAATACCATGGTTGCCTTCATCGCCTGCCAAGCTGCCACGCCATTGCCATCAGCCTCAGCTTTGATCTGACCTCTTTGTCAGCACGACACTCATCCAGTTCTACTGAAATCAATCTGAATTTGGTTTCGTGAATGGATTGGATGTGTGCTGTGCTAGCCAGCTGAGCTTCTTGCCGTAGATTCTATTCCTAGGCTCTTGAAAAGGCCTGGTCAGGTACTGACCCTATTCCCATTTAAAATGATGATTATATTTTTATCTCAGCATAATTTCAAATTTTGATTTTTTTTGTATAATTAATGCGTGAACCAATTTGGATGTGTATTGAAGAAAAATCAATCTGTTTTTTTTTTGTTGAAATTCAGGTATAGTAGGATAGGCTCAAGGTTAGTGGAGTGAATGAGCAAGCTCTACCTTTGATGGATGCCAAACACTAACATTATCTTTTTGTTTTTAAATTTAATGCTACTGGAAATATTTATTTGATTTTTAGTAGTATTTTATTGTGCATGCAAAGAGAGAGAAGGGAAGCCAACCCAATTCCTAAAGGAATTCCTCTCGCAATATGTCTGTGGCGACAAGGAAAGATTCACTCTCAATCCCTCCAGCACATGTCAGAAAGATTCACTCTCCATCCCTCCAGCACATGTCACACTTGTGATCCCTGATCAATCCATCGAGCAACACCATAGGCTCAACAACAGTTCATCTGGTACGTGGCTACCTACTCTTGCTACTCACTGACATAAGCGCAGCAATCACCAATTCATCATGCACAAGCTATCACTGATTGCATTACTGTAATTCTTATAAAGTTATACATGATCATTTGGTCATAGCAAACTTCAAATGGTTTGCTAACTGTAATTTAGTCGATCTAACTGTGGAGAGATAAGTTGATGAGGGCACTGTTCAGTCAGATGATCAGGAGATATTACCTTGTAATCTAAATCAAATCATTCCATGATAGTGGTGAACTTAGCCCACTCCAGCATGAAATAATCTATGTTTATGATAAAAATTTCTGGGCTGATATATTAACAATTTAATAGTTAGCATCTGGAGGTTCTTTGACTTTTCATAAAGCAATCAGAGGATTTATGTTAAAAAAAACTCACTTTTTTACTTAGTCAAGCAATCAGAGGATTTATGTTAAAAAACTCACTTTTTTACTTAGTCAAATTTCTAATGTATTATTTCTGTACAGAGCACTTTTAGAGAACTCAACCTTCGTTGGGACACAAATGGCTACAGGAACTGCCCTCTGCTTTAATTAAACCACAAAAAATGCCCCTGCTCCAATGCGCCTTTGCTTGACCATCTTGTCCATGATGCTTTTGCCAGTGGAAATGGAGAAAGGGCTCTAATATTTGAGATTTACAAAATCCAAAATCATGTGTTTAACTATACTAAAACATGTAAAATGCAGATACCTTCTTTGGCAGGATGCTCCAGGATAAGGGCATCTCTGGTCTGCCTACGGTGTTGAAGGTCTCAATTGATTAAAACTGGAGGGAAACCAATTGAAGTTGTGTCATGGGTCAGACAAAT
The DNA here is from genome assembly GCA_001602295.1 of Zoysia matrella. NCBI lineage: Eukaryota > Viridiplantae > Streptophyta > Magnoliopsida > Poales > Poaceae > Zoysia > Zoysia matrella. The sequence continues at coordinate 36,573 of BCLG01004349.1, forward strand.
CTTAGAATTGATAGCTACCAAAAGGAGACCATACAACGTAGAACATTAGGTGATGTCCAATTGTTCAGAACAGCATATTTGTGAAAGCATATTGTTAATCGACATTGATATTGTAGTATGTTTCTATTACATTTTGAGACCATGTGATATCACCATTGTACGTATTCTATATCCCTTTTCAATTTAGAAATTGATAAATATATATATCCCTTTACAGTGCGACATCACAATACAGAATCCATCTCACTTTTTCATTTACAAATTGGCAGTGTCGTATTTTCCTTTAAAACTTTTGTGATATGCAAACCTAAGAGTCATCTTACAGAAATTGAACATTTTCATTATTCTGAGATAATCAATCATCTTTGGGCCTTGTTTTGAGTTATAATTTTATCAAACATTAATGCAGATGGGGCAACCTTATATACATTTTGGACTGTTAAAACAAGAAGAAACGCGACTTGAGTCCCATTTTTCTAAACACAATAATATGATAAAACGGGTATCCAACCAAAATAGAACAGGGCCATTTTACCAAACCAAAAGAGAGCGCGCGTTGCCGCGCGTATTTTCTAGTCCTAACTAATCTCCAAATACACTTTGACATGTCCTGCAAATCAAAGAGAGAGACATCTATTACACTTTGACATGTCTGTGGCTGCATACAGTGAAAATTTATTGTGCTTCGCAGCTGCAGCCGGCTTCCTGCGCGACAGCACAAGCCCTATAGTTTTCGCTTTCCAGGCCGAGTTGATCCAAAATGGTAGTTCTAGCAGGGAAAAAAATACAATGCTGCATTTCGGCCCAAGTGCTTTGACCAGCACGCCATTGCACGAAAGAAATAGAGCTAACCGTGCATTTGCTACCGTTCCGATTCTTTAAGAATTAGAAATATTTTAGTTTCAGTGTAAAAACGTTTCTAAGTTAGAAATAGAATTACTTTATAAACTGTTTGGTAAATTTTAGTGATTCAGCAAAATCAGGAGGATTGGAACAACTTTGAGAACCTTTAAAAACTTAAGGGAACTTTTCTAAATTTTTAAAAATTAACTTTAAAAAATCAAAATAGATAATATTTAAAATATCATTATAAAATATTTTTATTTTTCTTGTTCATGATGGGTTCTAATGTGAGATTGGTAGACTATGAAAGAATTGTTTCTCAATGTTCCAGGGATGAAACGTTTCACGGTTTTGGTATTTGGCATCGTTCCAGCTGATTCGACCAAGAAATAGAATCGATTCAATCTCCCGAACGCACCCTAAATTTTAGCACGCTGTTGCGTCTTATGCTGAAACCGTCATGGGCTAAATTCCAGTACTATTTGCAAGAGGAACAAGCATAGAACAAATGGACAATAACCAAATTAACTCAATAAAAAAAGTAAAAAGAACAACCATAGAACCATTCGTTGATATGTAGATGAAATTAATCGAGGATTTAAGTGTTCGTAAGAAATTTCTGGACTTTAATGATGTTTCATATATGACAATATTTGTACCGCTGGATTAATTGTCGTCAAACGGCAGCATAACTCCAACATTTGAAAAGACTAAAGTTGCATGCACTTTCTTTTGAAGTAATTTTAGATATGGCCTTGAAGTAATTCAATTTTTCAGCAGAAAAAATATAAGGCTTACAAACAGAGCATACACTTCACTAACATGCAACCAAACCTTATCCCGGACGAGAAACAGATATGCATTGAAGGAAAAAAAAGAAGCAAATTCTCGGTCGCTTGGTCGAGGGCTTCGAGGCTTGACAGCTACACGATAGAAACGCCTGGAGTGTCCGGCCTGGTCGTGACGCCGGCGTGGAGGAGCAGCGCCCAGACGAGCGTGATGAACTCGCCGCCGCGCCCCATGGCCTGGATATGGCCCTTGACGTTCTCTGAGGGCGCCACGTAGAGCAACATCTCCGACCAGAAGTCTGCCAGGATCCGGCACGCCGACTCCTCGTCCTGGGCATACTGCTTCACTAGATGCCGTCCGATCTCTGCGCCGCGCCGCAGCACCTTGTCCCGCGATTCTGCGCTCAGCGCCACCACCAGACGTTCGTACCTTTCCGCTGTTGACTCGCCGTGGGCGTCCTCGCCAAGCGCCGCGCGGACGTCCGTTGTCACCTTCTCGTACAGTTCCCCCGTAAACGCGGCGCAGTCCGGCAGCAGCTCCGGCGCTGCCGCCACGAGGTAGGCGAAGTAGTACGAGAGGTGGGAGGCGGCGATCATGTCGGCCGAGGCCGACGT
>BCLG01004350.1:0-11086 GCA_001602295.1 Zoysia matrella
TGCCCAGGCTTGAAGTTACATTTGTTACAGATTTTTCTCCGCCCAGAAGTTACATTATCACAGATTTAGTCATTTTCGAAACAGGATCTTGATATTAGCAGTCAATCAGTCATCTTGCTGCACCTATTCTTGGGTTGTTGATCTCTTCCATGCCGCAACTCCTAATGAATCATCACTGAAGTTTGATCTATATGGCGTCGTATCGATTTATTTTCATTTCTTTTAAATTTCTAACATCTGCTGCTAAGATTGCAGAGAATGAACAATTGTGAAATCTTTTAGATGCTGTTATACACTTGCACATGTAAATTAATTGAAGGGTTGTGCTTATGATCTTGTCAGAAAACTAGCTCATGCTTGAATTATATCTGATGCGCATTTATCTGTATGGAACAGTACAACTTCTTTCATCGATTCTTTTCACAAGTCCCGATGCCCGAGTCAACGCTACAGTCTAAAGAAAAATATTAACGTAAAATAATAATAGATTAATATTAAAATTTGGGATTAAAGGTTTGCATTCTTCATCATTAAAATTTGTGACTATATTAAAGAGAAGGTCATGAAAGCAGCTGAGTATATGCTTCAGATCTAGTATAAATATATGCTTCAGATCTAATACAGTAATAGATCTAACCTTTATGTCAACTGTGAAAAGTATAAAATAGCCGTAATAGGAGTGTGGCAACATAATCTGCAAATTTTTTTTTTAAATGACAAACTTTGTGTAATCATAATCATAATTCAAATTTAAAAAGAACAAGTAGTTTCTTACAATTGTACATTGTGAAACCATATAGGATAACAACATTTGTTCATGCAGATATTGTGCTACCTCAATTAAAATATATTTTATTATTAATATAAGACATGCAGTACTTTGTTTATTAATTATGAAATATCAAACAAAAAAAGTATACTCTCTCAGTGTTAAAATAAGTGTTTCAAACATTTAACTCGGCAAAGATTTTGCCGAGTGCCCAATAAAAAACACTCGACAAACATCTCTTTGCTGTCAAAAGGTAGGTCGAGTGGCTTATGCCGTGAGTGTTGCCGAGTGCCCTCGACACTTGACAATCAGAGGCATTCCGGTTGTCTGTATACACAGTGCAAATTATTTTGGTGAATGGATATCTACTGAGGGTTACATGAAAACACAGCTGTCACTCTTACTTCAGGGCTCGGTACCTCTAAACGTATGATGGTGGGCATGCGGGCGAGTCCTGTATCAGTGCAACTCTCTGTGGAAAAGGGCCTGTTTTGATGACATCATTTTGGAATGCAGGAAAGCATAGAAAAAATTACAAAGGAATGGTAGTTTTGCTTGTACTTTTGTAGGAACGAAAAAATGAGGTCTGACCCAAGGGAATGGTTGGCGCTCTCACAGCTTTTAAGGAACACTAATGCGTAGCCTGATATAACTGTTCGGTTAAGAGTCTAATCACCATGAGGTCATCCCTCAACGCCTTATTTCCTTTAAAAAAAAAATCCCGCAACGCCTTAAGCTCTCTACATGCGATTAGCTAATGTGTACTGATGCTTTGGAGTTAACAAATTATGAAATAATCTATTTATGAACTAATTAATTTGTGTGCATTAATTAATTATAATGTAATTGTTAAAGATTTTATTTAGTTGTGCTAACATTTTGTTCCTGCATTTTTATTCCTGCGTTCCAAACATCACAATTTTGCAATTTCTCTGTTTCAAATTCCTGCGATTTTTTCACTTCTTTAATTGCTGTGTTTTCTCTGTTCCTTTATTTTTTCCTATTGATCTGTTTTTTATTCCTTCGTTCCAAACGGTCACTAAACTCGTCCCTTTTCCCATGCCATAAATTTTTACGGTCTTCCCGTGGTCTGTCTATCTTTTTAGCCTGGATATAAACAGTGACTATTGGAATTCAAGAATTCAAGAGTTTCCCTGAGAACGAAAACCCCGGGAAATAGCAAATTTTCGTAGGGAAAGTATTTCTCTAGGAGCACCCCTCGAGAAAGTTTTCTAGGGAATGCCTTCCTTTCCCGAGGAAACCTGCGTCTAGGAAACTATGATGATCCGGTTAAAAAAATAAAAAAATAACAGGCCCACCAGTCCGCTCTATCTCCTGCCACCTCGCCGCCGCCACATTGCATTCGCGCCCACCATCACCCCAACGCCGCCGGCTCGTCTCTTCTGCCCTGATGGGTGTCGCGCTCTGCCGCTCCCCGTTGTCGCCGGTGCCGACAGCACCGCGCCGCGTCCTGCCACTCCTGGTGTCGCCGTCACTGCCTCTCCTAATGTCGTCGTCCCGCCCCATGACGCTGCCGCCCTGGCACTGCAGAGCTCCGTGCCATGCTGAAGCCACTCCGCCGCGTCTTGCATGCCGTTGCAGCTCCCTGATGCCGCCGACGACACCGCCCCGCAGCGCCCTGGCGCCGCAGAGCCCCGCCACCACTGCTCCCAGATGTTGCCGCCCCGCCGCGCTCTGCCGGCGCCGCCCCACCATGCCATCCTGCCACCACCCCCTGTTGTCGGGCGTCATAGCACCCCGCGGCGCTATCGTTGCCCCGCGCCCGCCACCAGCGCGCCATCGTCGCCCTGCTCCACTTGCCAATGCTGTGGCAAGCCGCCGATGCCGCGCCGATCCTGATGTCGCCGTCCTGCCGCCACAGCAGCGCATTGCCGCACCGCCTCGTCCCACCGCTCGCCCCTCACCGCCATGGCTGCTGCCCTCCCTGCCTGTCGCTGCCGCCCCCACCTACCGGCTCACCGACCGCAGCTACTGCCGGCGGCCGCCCCTGCCAGCTCATCTGCCACCCTTTCTCCTGCATGGGAGGAGAGAAGAGTGTGAGGGAATGGTAGAAACTATATATAGAGAGAGAGTGTGCGTGAGGGTTTCGAAAAGTGATGGAACGGGGTAGAGACTTGGGGAAGAGACTCGGGAGAAATTTGAATCGGGGAGGAGAGAGAGAGGAGAGAATTAATTTCCCTACGAAAGTTCCCGCAGCCCTAGGGAAAGATTCGTTTTCTCAAGGAAATCAGTTAGATTCCTAAGGGCACTCTCAATGCAAATTACGTAGATAGTTTTTAAGAGTAATAAATTATTTTTTTAAGACTTAATTCTCTTTAATGCATAGTTTCTATAACGGTTTTTTATTGCTTTAGTTTTAATGAAGAGGTAGTTTTTTTTGTAAAAATGGTTTCTTCATCTTTCATTCTCTTTCTCCATTATCTCCTTTGCCATATAAGCAAAATAGTGTTGTGACAAGCTAATTAAAAAGATAGAAACTACTATCAATGCACTATGGAGTGCCCCAAGAAAAGTTTTAATTTCCCTACGTGCTTTCAATTGACCCTAGGGAAAATATTTTTCCCTACAACTTACCAAATAACCCTAGGGAAAGAGAGATGTTTCTAGGGAAAGTTGTGAATTTCAGTAGTGAGTCATTTTAGAAAGTTTGGTAGGTGTAAGCTGTAACACTTCGTGTTTCTGAATAAAGAAGCAATGTTGTTCAAGTCCGAAATCATAGAAACCGAGCTAAAAAAGAATTTAAAATAATTCCAACTAGTTAAAAAAATTAATTTAAATTTCAAAATGTGAGTTTAAACTTTTGAAAGAAAGCTTGTGAAATAAAAGTTTTTCCTCTGAAAGTCTTTGCAAAGATTTGAATTTGAGAAGTTTTCGTAAAATCTTATTTAAGGTCTAAATAATTGTTCCTTTCAAAATAGTTTATTGTTTTCCCCAAATTCTTAAAATAAAATATATTTCAAATTTGGATTCTTTTCAACAAGAAAATTTGTTTCTTATAAAGGTCCTTCAAAGATTTGGATTTTTGAAATTTTCATAAAATTTTAGTTGAAAGTTAAAATGGCCCAAAAGAACTTTTCCTTTAAAATGATTGCCTGTTTTTTTTGAAAAAAAATTATAAAATAAAATCCATTTAGAATTTGAACGCGGTCCCAAAACAAAAGTTGTTCATCCCAAATCTCTCTATCATCTTGCCAAGATTCAGAAATTTCAGACCTTTAGAGGTACTCTTTTAAGTCCTCAAAAGATGGCTAAATAATCTGCCTTCAGCAGATTTCTCAAGTGTCCTTATCAGTTAGCCAATTTTAAAGTTACATATCTTTTATCTTTCTTGGCAAAGACCTGTGAATGTGGTTTATGTTATAGGCCACATGTTTACGAAACTTTCTACAAAATTTCGAGCAATTTCGGGCTTGTTTTCTATTCCTTTCTCGGTTCCAAAATTGCTTAAGCATTAAGCTTGGCTGACCATTTTCTCAGATTCTTCACAATCACTTGTCTTGTGACTGTTGCTAGATTAAATCCAATTCATATTTTGTCTTGAATCCAAATAAACATTGTTCCTTTTGAGGTACTCTCTCTTCTTGCAAAGTTTCAAGATTTTCAGAGTGGTGGAAGTATTTATTTTGGACCTTAGAATTCGGTTAGTTGCTCTGCTTTCAGAGGATTTTCCCAAGACTCCTTATCAGTTAGACAATTTTGAAATCCCATATCTTCTATATCCTTTAGCAAAATCTTGTGCATGTGATCTATGTTGTCGATTCCATGTTGAAGAGCAATTCTGCCAAGTTTCATTCCAATCGGAGTTCGGGGAGTATTTCTTTTACACCACGGAAAATGGTAGACTGCTCTGTTTTTCAGAGGTTTCAGAAACTCCCTTATCAGTTAACCATTTTCAAAATTACATATCTTCCAATTCCTATTGAATCAGCCTGTGCATATTTGTTAGAATGGATACCACAAGATAGAAAACTATTTCCCCAAGTTTCAACATGTTCAAAGCACTAGAAGTATTCCTTTTGGAACCCCCCCCCCCCTAAAATGGTAAACAGATCTGGTTTTCAGCAGATTCGAAGTTATCCTTATCGATCAAGCACATTCAAAATTCCATATATTCCAGTCCTTTCTGAATCTACATGTGCATGTCAGTTTGATTGAAGATCACAAATTGAGCAACCCTTCGTCAAAGGTTCCACCTAGTCGGAGTGCATCTGCTATTTATTTAATGGCACCCAAAAGGGTTAAATGTTAAGCCTGCTGGATCATTTCCTGCCGTGCGGGACCCGCTTGCCAGGGAGCTCCCTTCGCGACCGGCATGCAGCCAGCCACGTCGACCCGGTCGCCGCGTGTCCCTCCCCTTCAATGTGGCGCGATCAATGCCCTCCCGGCCGAGCTCCTTCCTTCCTCGTTCTCGCTCTCATTCCTCTCTGAACGCGGCCACCACCTCGCCCTCTGCGCATCGCCATGGAGCGGCCACCTCCGAGCCGCCTCTGCCTCCTTCCTGACGAGGAGATGCGCCCTGCCCTCCTCGAACCTCCTAGCGCCCCAGCTTCCTTCCTCCTCCGCTGGATCCGAACGAAATCGAAGTTTCCCCTTTCTTGTTCGAGTTTTTGACCGCCAGCCGGTTTTCTTCAAAATCTGGCAACTCCAGTGAGCCTCGCCGCGTCTCTTTCTTTCTCTGACCAGTTCTCTTTCTACCACGCCCTCCGGAGCTTTCAATCGAGCTATCTGTGGTCGAATTTGCAGGGATTTCATAGTTGAACGCGCCGACGCCGCTTGAACCATCACCACCGCCGGCGAGCGCCCCTCTCCGGCTGTTTTCCAAGCCTACAGCACCCACGCCGGTCTTCTCCGTGTCGTCATGAAGCTCCTCCAGAAGACGCCGTCGTGTTCCTTGAACCCCAGCACCGCCGATGCCTCGCCGAACCCCGCCCCTGCCGCCTCCTCGCCGGCAGCCTAGCTCCGGTGAGCACATCCGAACTATGACCTTTTTGCTGGGCTTCCCTCGTTTTGTGGATCATTTTAACACTAGCCGTTGTGACCACACTGGCACAAGACATGCTGCTCCGTCGGGTCGCCAGCCGTGGCCGCTGCCTGGGAGAGAGCCGAGCTCCCATTGGATCCCCTGTTGCCACGGTCGATCCGGTGTGGCCAGCATTGTAGCCCACCATGTGGCCTCCATCTTTGGGCTGGGACGCCAAGTGGGCCGGTTTCCCTTTGGGCCACCGTGCAACCAGGCCCAAGATCCAGTTGGATTAATTTATTTTGAAACAATTATTTAATTGTCCAGAAATCGATTTAATCTTGTAAAATCTATAGAAAATTCATCCTAACTGAGAAAAATATGAAATAAAGTTTGTTAAGATCCTCTTAACTAGAAATACCTTATGAAGCTAACTAATTTCATTTTATATATGAAATTAATTTAATCATTTCAGATCATTAAATAATTTATTAATGCATTATCATTATTCTTTGGCATAATAAAATCTTAAGAATTTTACTTTTATGTTTATTTTGCCAAGCCTTCTGTTATAGAAGATTTTTATATTTTATTTCGATAAAATAATTTCTATAAATGCTTTATTGTGTTTAAATGGTGTTTAATTCATTATAAATCCATTTGATTTCAATAAATCCTAAAATTTTCTTAAGAATTAGTTTAGAACCTTTCTGATTTTATGCACAACTCAAATTATAATTTTATATTTTTGAAAACCATTTTAAAAAAGTTTTATCACTAAATTTGTATAATACTTTAAAAATAAAAAAAGGCTATCATCGCATGTGCTTTAAATTCGAGTCTTTGACAATTACAAGCAGCATAATTCAATACTTTGCATATTATTCACGTATAGGACCCGACCCACCCGAAGAGGAGCTTGGAGGTGTTCCTTTAGCAGAGGAAGCTAACTGTGAGCAAGCCTCATGCAAACTCCGGTGCATTAACTCTATTTTTAAATTCTTTTATTTTATCAAATATATTGTATATTTAATGTATTGTACATTAAGTAGTAGGAGTTGTTTGGAACCCTAGAATGCATGATAGTGCCAATTACCCCTATTGAGTGTATATTGATACAGGTAACTTGATGTAGATCTAGGCTAAGTCATAATTAACGATAGAAGTCGAGTGAATGAGAAACCTCACTCGCGAGCTATAGGTTGTTGCTCTGGTTACCTTTATCCCACACATTACTTAACCTGAAACCGGCCGAAGATAGAGTATAGGAGGGTTTGAGAAGGTTGAGCCTTTACGGTGGCAGCCCCGTCTGTGTCGGTTAAGAACCGATTCGAGTGTGGTCTTATTAAGCAAGTTTGAACGTACCGAATACATACTGGAGACATGGGACTCAAAAAACTAATGTAGTAAAATGCCGTAGTGGTTGGATGACCCCCACCTCTCTTTTTGTGACAGCGGAGGAGAGCCTTGTGTCTAGCCTTGTGTCTAACCATAGATATGTCCTACGTTGTGATCGCACAGAGGACTCTGTGCTTTAGAGAGGTGCGTCTGTTCGAACCGGCCCTATGGGTTGAGCGAAAGGTTGTCACGTGTGGCTTTCGGAAAGCGCGTACGAGTTATGTATTTTGGGTTTTTCTCAGCTGGTGTAAATCGATTATAATCGTTGCCTCTCACAGTAACGAGTACCACTTGTTCACTGAGTGATGTCGTAGTAATAACTAAACTTAAATAATAATATAAATCATTTGCTTAGTTTATAGGCAATTGCTTGACAACCATGTTTGCTATAGTTTATAGTGCAAACTAAATTTTTATTTTTTAAACTTAATTTACCGCTAAAAGATGAGTGAGGATTCACTAATAGCGCTATATTTTATGCAAATGGCCATCTCTGTGAGTTAGCCTTATCATATTTTTGGAGTCGGTTATAGTTTGGCTATGTTGACGGGTAAAACTTGCTGAGCATTTGAATGCTCAAGGTTTGGCTCTTCGTGATTTTGTGTGTAGGTGGTTGCTCTCTCCCTCTTCTGTACCAACTGGCAGAAGTAATTTCGAGGGTGGCTATGCCCGTTGAGAGTCCTGCTCGCCGCTGCTATTTGTATGCTGCTAGAGGATGCATCATATGGGCTCGATGTCATTTTATGCATAATCTACAGGAGATCCTAGTTTAACTCAGATTTTTGCTTCTGCGTTTTTAAAAATCTTGGTTTTAAATTTGGTTTTATGAATTTAAATAACAGTTTGTATTATATTTTATCGTGTTTGAGTTGTACTATTAGTCTTCGCTTCGCCGAGTGACACCCGATATCCTGTGGTCGATGAATCGTCTCTTCTGTGAAGTGGTCTGTCACATAACCTCTACCTCATTTGCTAATATCTGAACTATTTTGAACATCTGTCTTTCTGTGGACATTTTTCAGGGAACACCATGCCTCCGTGATGAGCGTGTGATAGAGGTCTTGCGGAGCGTCATAAGTCCGATGCATAGTTTAGTGCCTGAAAAAGAATCAGCGCCAGTTAACAAGGGCTGCCTTCAGATGACCGGATGACCAGATGAGTCCAGGACTGAAAATGCTCATGGAAAGTAGAAATTTCACAAAAATTTTATATCAATTTTATAAGAATTAACTCAATTTCAGGGCTTCTTTGAAATGCAAAAATTTCACAGGAATCTCATAGAAATTTTACGAAAATCAGTTCAATTTCATAAAAAAAAAGGCAAAAAAAAAATCTCTAATCCAAAGATGCCTCACAGAAAAAATATAAGAATAAAAAAAATTCCTCCATTTCAAATAGGGTTGGACGACTATAAGAACCCAAAGTACTCAGGGTCCATCGACGCGCGAGGAAGATTGTTGCAGCCGATGGCATCAATGACCTGTACATAAAAGGGTTTCGGTCTTGCCATGGCATGCAGCTAGAGGTGTAAATGGATGCACTAAAAAGTTTACTGTCAAACTTTTTTAACTTCAAAAATTTTCCATCGCAAAAGAAAACTTCAAAAAATTTAACTATGTACCGAGGTGACCAGAAACAGATTTTATTCTCATTTCTTCAGAGCCTCCACTCAGCCACCGTTGCATACCGTTAGCGTGGGTGGATCCGTACAGGCAACCAATTGCTGGTGCCCTGCATGCCAGGGAGAGGTTAATAAAACCGCGAAAATCAGACTAGTCTAGTAACAATCAATTTTTATTTTAAAAATTTAAAAACTGTTAAAACCGGTATCGATGAAATCGATAAGTTTTAAACTTTGAAATTTGAAAATCGATAAAATCGTAAAAAGTCAGTCGATAAACCGGTGAAACCGACCGATTTTTTATCAAATTTTATTTAAATTTTTGATTTTTCGATTTGAAACAATTTTTAACCGGTTTCTACTGTTTTTGTGATTTTTGTTAAACCCGTTAAAACATAACCGAAACCTTAGGCGAGGAGCCTTGCTCCGCCCGATGCACCCAACCAATCAGCCTCAAAATTCATGTTAGATTTTTTTATTCTTGGAGTACGATTGCCCCAGTGCCATTACGTCTCATGTCAGCTTGGGCGTGGTTCTCCGTTGGAGCAAACCGGCCCATATCTCCTGATCCAGCAACGTATTTGAATTGGAGCTCCGTGGAGAACTTTCATTACTGATTGACTGTGCGCCGACCTCATCTGAAAAAAGTGCGCTCGCCATGCCGATGGCTGTGTTGAGTTCATGGGCGCCGACCTCATCTGGAAGTCCTGATGGGCACCGCTAAAAGTTAAGATGTTCATCTGGTTCGCGTTCTCCTGGATGGCTGGATGCCGAACCAGCAAGCCAGAGGCGGCGGGCCACAGCTTCGTCCCATATAATCCGTTCGTGGAGGAGGTTTCGTGGGGAGCCTTGTCCTCCTGGGCACAATGTGTGGTTTCGATCGTTGTGTGTCTAGGGTCTTGGTCTTGCACCCTTGTCGGATTGTAACAGAAACGTACCTCATGTGTATCCGAGAAAAGAAAAGAAAAGAAAAGTTGCATCTCTTTTATTTGGCCTCCTTGTGTACTTACGTGGTTAATTAAGCTGAAAGGACCTTGATGACGGGTGCATTTGACGCCGTCACGACTTTGCATTTGCATTGATAGTGCACATTTGTATCCTAAAATTTAGGCGTGAACGATAATGACAACAGTATGGTACTGTCAACTGTTGTTGAAATTCTGATGCTGGGTGGCTATGATTATACTCACTCCGTTTTTAAATTATTGACACTATTAATTTTTAACATTAATTTTAATAATTTATTTTATTCAAAAAAATTGTTCAAATATAAAATATTTGTTATTATTTACTTTATCATACTTATAATTTTACACATTAGAACAAATTTTTAAATAAAACAAATAGTCAAAGTTGATGCTAAAAATCAACAAAACAGAGGTAACTAGTTAGTTCCAACTGTTTTGGAATTTGGGTAACGTTTGGTGACTTTTTATGCAACAAGCAGTGATCCTTTTTTTATATAACCAGGTCAACTAAATCTTGACCCTGTATAGTTGCGTCTAAAATTAATAGGGAACCTCATAAACGCAAAGCGTAAAGGGGTAGTGGCGCAGTTGGCTAGCGCGTAGGTCTCAGCTAAAATCGTGAGTTATCCTGAGGTCGAGAGTTCGAGCCTCTCTCACCCCATTTACTTTTTTTTTTTCACTTTTACAATTCCGTTCTGTTTGGGTAATTTCACCCACAGGGGGCATTTTATTAATCGGGCATCCAGCAGCGCTTTCTTCCGAGAATTTCACCTCCATCAATAGAGTCCTGGTTAAAGATAATATTAGAACTCAACGATGTAAATATTTTAAAAAAGAGAACAGCGGTAGGATTATTATTTTTATTATTTTATACAAATTGATATTTCTACTTTTGGATTTTTAGAGGCTTCTATTGAATTGAATGTGTCGTTTTATACTCCCTCCGTCCTAAAAACATACTCCTTCAATTTTAAAAAATTGATGCCATCACTATTTATCTTATTAAAAAATTTAAATGTGTAAAATTATTAGTCATGTTTCAAATATCATTAATGATAAAGCAAATTCTAATATAATATATTGAGTAAATTTCACAAAATTACATGTATTTTGTTCATATTATCACAAAATTATAGATTTAAGTCATACTTTCATAAAACTACAAATTTTGTATATAATTTATCACAAAACTACATGTTATGTATCTACATTATCACAAAACTACAGATTTTATATTTAATTTATCATAAAACTACGGATGCTATCATATGTTACTGAAATTACTGTAGCAAATCTGTAGTTTTTTGAAACTATAGCTTAAATCTGTAGTTCTGTGATAATATAGATAA
>BCLG01004350.1:11158-38680 GCA_001602295.1 Zoysia matrella
ATCCGCTTGTGGTGCAAGTGTCGTCATGAGATGTTAAAGCTAAGTAACTTTGTTGAATGGGTCAATTCCTTATTAGCCATTGAAAAAACTTTTAATTCCTTATTAGCCACTCAAAATTTTAAATTTACTTATCAACCATTACTATTAACTTTTTTTTCTTATTCGCCACTCCTATATATTTAGAGGCTTAAAAAAGACTTGTTTGCCCTTCAATTATTTTTTTCTAAGTTTTTTTATTACCCATTTTAGTGAATGTTATAGGAATCAATTTTATCTGACAAATTCACATTATGTCCCACAAGCTTAAAAGAAAATGAAATGGTTTAGATTAAATTTTAAAATTTGAATTTGAATTGTAAGTAAAAATTTTTCTTGTGAAATTTTAGATTCTTCAAAATCAAACAACATCCACTAAAATGAGTAATGATAAATTTAGAAAAATTGAAAGAAGGACAGAAAGGTCTTTTTCAAGGCCTCAAATGTATAAAAGTGGCTAATAAGGAAAAAAAAGTTAACATTAATGGTTGATAAAGAAATTCAAAATTTTGAATGGTTGATAAGGAACTGCAAGTTTTTTGATGGCTAATAAGGAATTTACCCTTGCTCTAATAAGGAATTTACCCTTGCTGAATCAACATCAGATCGACAATAGCCACGAAGTCATGCGCTTGTGTAGATAAGCTAGGAAGTTTTCAAAGTGCTTTAGCTTTAGGATTGTCATTTTCCGGAGTGAGTCATAACTATTTGTAAAGGAGAGCAGGTGTGTATTTTCAGAGGTAAAGAGTAGCGTTTTGGTTTCGATCAATGGATAATGTGAGAACATTTTACTAAGGCAACAACCATTTTAAATGTAATATTTATTGCACATACGTTATATTCCTATGTGAGAGTAGTGAGTTTGAAAGAAAGGTGGGCCTTTTAGGTAAAACATCGGTAAATTTTCTTGCCTAAGTCATCATGGCCTGATAAAACTATAACAATCGATAATCCTTTTTGAAACAATTCGCGAGGGAAGATCGAACAAAGCAAATGCCATGATGTACACTGTGATTGAGGACAACAAAATCATATTGGTATACTATTACTACGTTGTTTGTTGACGCGTGAAAAAGTGTACATGTTCAATTGAAAAATGTGAAAGGATGAATAAACTTGTTTAATTGAAATGATAGAATTTGTTTTTTGAAATTTGATTTGAATATCACTTGCAATAGTTGTTGTGAGTTTATCTAGTAGAAGTAGTGAATCTACAAGAAAATGAGTTTTTGACGAATTGTATGACTCCTACAACGATGCCTCACCAATTTGATCTCTGTTTGGTATAGCCGTAGTCGTTGATCTGATTTGGACACCACGGATGTTGGATCCGCATGGTGACAACGACGCTATCTATCTGGAGCTAATGATTTTGTCATACGTGGGGATTGGACTGGTGCACGCTCTTTAGCTCCTTTTTGCCACGGCTTACCAAGCAGCTTTTTCTACGCATAAGCTGTACCAACGTGGCTAGCATAAGCCGCTTAAGAAGAAAAAAAGCGAATTTTGGTGCCTAATTCATAGATGAAATTATTTAGGTCCTCTTTGTTTGAGTTGGAATTTTTTTAGTTTTTGAAAAAACTGGTTGATGGTCAGATGAAAAGTTAACTGATAAAATTTGAATAGTTTGTTTTTTATAAGAGCAACTCCAATAATGACCTAATACCTAAACTCACTTTTAGGTAGTAGCTAAATAAATTTAGATAGTCAAAAAATTTCTAACTCCAACAGGTACCAATATTCACATAGGCAAAATGTGCCAGACCACTACATTCACATAGGTAAAAATTAATCATGTGAGGAAGGTTTTCAAAGCATAGAGGTCGACCTAAACTATTGCTAAATGTGAGTACCGTATTTAGTGGAGATGTGGATAGGTAAATTTAGGTAGTTGGTATAGGTACCTGTTGGATTGCTGTTTTTTTATCTAATATTCAAATCAGTATTTAGGTACTTAGTTTAGATCACTATTTGAGTTGTTCTAAGAACCTGTTTGTTTTGGCTTTTGCTTTTGTGCTTTTAGAAAAGCTAGCTAGTGGCTAGTTGAAAAAGCTGATTAATGAAATTTGAATATTGGCTTTTCTAATATATTTTTAGCTTCTCAGCACACCAAAAAGTCAGAAAAGCAACTTAGAACGTGCTTTTCAGTTTTTAATTCATTTCATCAGAAGTTTGCTTTTCAGTTTTTCAAAAGCAAGTTTTTTAGAATCTTGTTTGTTTCACCTTCTGACTTTTTAGCTTTTTGAGCTGAAAAAGTTAGCTGAGAAGCTGAAACAAACATGGCATTAACTGCTACCCAACCAAATGGGTCCTTAGTGCATAGTGGTGATGTAGCCTGTTGAATGATGAAGTTATGGTCATCACGCTGCAACCATCGCATGTGCTTGATGAGGAGGTGAAGTCTCTCTCTTTTGGGGCTGTTTGGTTCTTGTCCATGGTGAGATTTACCAAAATTTGAACCTACCAACTTATAGGCGACACTAAAATATTGGTAAAATAATTTTGTTTGTACTATTATCTTACCAAAATTTTCAAACCACCAAATTGTTGGCAAATAAATGATGTTTAGATTGCAATCCTACCAATGTTTACCAAATCTATTTGTATGATATATGAGACCCACATGTCATAAAAGTATTTAAGCATGAAATAATGTCAAATAAGATCTCATTTTATCGAATAAATTGTAAGAAGTTTAATGGTGAAAATAGATTGATGATTAGAAACATAGTTTAAGGGATAAAATAGTTTTAATCTACTACCTCCGTTCCAAAATATAAGCATTTCTAGATTTGGATAAGATCAAATTTTTTTTAACTTCTACCAATAATATCTAAAAAAAATTACATAATTTTTAATATAAAAATATTTGAACTCAATGGTACACCAATATTTGATAAGGTAATCAATATTTGGTTGCAATTCAAACACTAGTCAAATCTTCATGGTACACCAATATTTGATAAGGTAATCAATAGTTTTAATCTCAATATTTGGTTGCAATTCAAACACTAGTCAAATCTTCATGGTACACCAATATTTGATAAGGTAATCAATGGTTGCAATTGAAACGTACCTTTTGTACATTTCTGATGATACTTTTTTTTTCCCGATGGTTGTTTTTAGGTGAACTCCTTCGAGTGCTTATGTAGAGTTCCAGTAGTAGTTTTCTTGAGGGAAGTAATGCAATTATACCCTCATCCAAATACTACTTCATTTCAAAATATAAGTATTTTTAGATTTGATTAAAATTAAATTTTTTTAACTTTTACTAATAATATTCATAAAATTATCTAATTACGAATATAAAAATATATTTTTATGAAAACTTATTTTCATGATGAATATAAAAATATAATTTTGACACGATAAAATACTATTATTATTATTAGTCAAAATTATAAAATTTTAATTTTAATTAAAACTAAAAATATTTATATTTTAAAACAGAGGTCGTAATCGTTTCACGAAATGAAAAAGTTGCAGAGCTGCACCTACACCGGACAACCGCTACGCTTGGCCCAAACGGCCCAGGGCCAAAGTGGGTCCCAGCATTCAGAAAGTACCGTTCCGTTCGCCGCGTGGGCCAAAACGTCAGTGAGAGAAGATTCCCCGCATTTCGAATCCAAAATTCGCCGCGCGGACCAAAGCGTCAGTGAGGGAAGATTCCCCGCATTGCGAATCCAAAATCGAAGCCCTCGCCGTCGTCTCCTCTCGCCCGCATTCCGATCCATCTCATCCCATTTCAATCAACGTTCCCCAAGCACACACAGAACCCGATCGCCACCGCCGCCGGCTAGGGTTTCCACTCTCCCCCGAATGGTCAAGGTCAAGAGGTGGGTGACCTCGCCCCGGAGCCCGGCCTGGGCGGCGACGGCCCCCGGTGTCAAGAGGTTGGTTCTCAGGGCCAAGAAGTCGGCTAAATCTTCCAGGGTGAAGAAGACGGCGCCCGCGCCCACGGAGGCGGCGACGGCTGATGCGACTCCATCCGCGAAGGGCGCCCCGGCGGAGGCGATTGTGATCGAAATCCCGTCGTCCCCAGACTACTCCGTGGGCGCCAAGCGGAGCAGCAAGAAGAAGTCGCGGAAGAGGTCCGCGCTGCCGCTCGACTTCGATGACGAGATCGAGATGTGGACCCCGCGGGAGAAGCAGCGCCTCGAGGAGGACTGCCAGATCCTCGCCGGCGACCCGCTAGCCGCCGACGAGGTGGTCCCCGCTGCCACCACCGCCGCTGGGAACGACGACATCGCGGTCGTTGCGGAGCGCGGCAAGGTACGCGCGCTGCGGACTTCTTTTTATGTACCTCGCGTGTGTCGAGACTCGGGGTGGTTGCGGAGGCCAGTCGTCCGATCGGAAATTCGCCATCTTTTTTGTGGTATCGCAGGTGGCGTGTAGAGATTATCCCCATCCGAGGTCTGCTTGCGCCAAGAACCCATTTTACACCACTCCTCATGAGCGCCACTGTGACAAGGTATTGTGGCTGCAATCCTTTTGCATTTTCTGAAATTTAGGAGTAACTGTGGTTGACAAAATAAGGTTTTTGTTTGTGTACACTGTATTCATTCAAGTTTGGGGGGTATAAAAATGAAGCTACTAGTGGTTGACAAAATTTAGGAGTAACTGTGGTTGACAAAATAAGCGTGATTGCAAGCTACTAGTGTCAAACCAAGTCTAGTAATTGGTACCTGTGAAAATTTGTGGGAAATGATCAGCTGAGTTGTAAGCATAGCATTATTTCAAAGATTTTTTTTTATATAATGCAACACTGGAGCTCCTGTTTGAAATATGGAGATTTATTTAGATTGAAAGTAACATGTTCATAAAAACTTTTGATGGACATGTTGGCTGCAAGAACTTGTGTTTATGTTGTACAGTTAGTTAACCCCATTATCAAGTTGCCTAAGCTGAGCTCCATCTAGTTTGCTTCGGCGAGCTATTCAGAGGTAATAGACATGGCCCTTTTTTGGAGGAAAGCCCCTATTGGTGGTACTACTTTATATACAGCAAATGAGTTGATGCATTTTGTAAGTTGTTGTGCTATAATTGTGATAATACCATGGCTTTTAAAACATGCTGCTTCTCTACCGTTAAAATTCTCAAAATGATATTAACAGTGTTATTGCTTGCGATTCCTGGACACTGGATGGTAGTAGAATTGCATTGCTGTTATCAGTTATCGATAGTAGAGTCTTATTGCTCCTACAAAGATTTCCACTGAATGTTTCATCTTGTGCTGCAGTGTTTTTGCTATGTGTGTGATGTTGCCGCCCCATGTGGATCTTGGAAGGGTACTGGAGGACACTGCCATGCTTCCGACAAGGATAAAAGCTGGAAGACTATGAGGCTGTTGAGGCAGAAGCAAAAGACGTAGGGCATAGGATGAAAATGTGAAGACCATGCGGCTGCCAAAGTAGAAACAACAGAATTAGGGCCTAGCCAAGCACCACTCTGGGAATTGGTGATTTTGCGGTTGCTCATCACGTTGTTCCTATGAGACGGCCATCTTGCAATCGCTCAACTGGTTGCATGTTTAGAAGTATATAATGACTGTGGGCCTAGAGCATTATACCAATGCTTGGTGCATCTATGCACCACCGGTACGTAGATAAAATGTGTATATATGCCATCATCCTGCGTTCCATCTAATTCCACTGGGTATGCATTTCCTGGTCAAGAGCTGAGTCATTCAGTTTCACTTTGTTTACTCTAACGCGGCGCGATCTGCAAAATCCATCTGGTTTGAACACCCATCAGTCATCACCAGGACTAGCTAGCATTTATTTGTATCCGTCCGTGTGCCCCTTCGTTTCTCGCGTGAGGCTCCTCGTTGCCTCGTGTTCGCCACTTTCGGATTCTGCGGTCTGTTTTATTGGAGAAACGAAACAGTTTTGCCCTCTGCTTACTTTATATAAACGAGCAAGCTGCGTGTGGTTATCTTCACATCAGAGTAGGGGAAAAAAAAAAGGTTGCTCTGGTAAAATGGTGAAGATTGTGGAGGTCGATGAACTGCCTGATGGTGCTGATGACCGTGACGAAGAATGCTTCGAGATACACCCTGCAGAGTTCGCCAAGAAGGTGAAGCTGAAGGAAACTGATGACGTCGTTCTCGTGGCAGCCAAAGGCAAGGTAGCTAGTCCTCTCTAACCCTTCGCTCCGTTCTTTCACGTCCTATTCGTTTCTGTTAGTTTTTGCAGTAGCTGCATATGAACCACAGCAGTACTTGCAAGATAATTTACAGTAAGAGATGTCCAAGAGAACTTTGCGTTAGAAAATAAACGATCATCTTCGTTGGAGCACCACGACATTTTTCCTGTCATGACCTGTAGATCAAACTGGAAGTGGCTGAGCCAGATCAGGACGCCGTCACGAGAACTCTGAACGGATCTGGACGTGCGGCCGCTTGCTCACGCATCCGCGGGTCTGGTGTTGTTGCTGCTCATGAGTTTGCCACTCCCGCGGGTGACAGCATTGATGATCCTTACGAGATCGATGGAGACGACCCGGTGCTCCTTCAGATGGAGATTGTCGAAGACAGGTTTCAACCTGACAAGTCGCCTCCCGAGTTTGGGGCTGGTGACCACAACAGGGATGCGCACCGCGCTGCAGTTACTCCTTACAAGATCGTCGTGAAGGCCGAGCCTGATGACGTCGACGGCGTCGAAGGTGGTGGCCGTGATGGGTGCAGCCACTCCAACGAGAAGAGTTCATCAGAGCCTGGAGCAGACGATGACAAGGAGGGGCAGTCTGTCCGTGGAGACGAAGATGCCGTCGATGTTGACAACAATGGCGTCGGTGTCGTTCCTGACAATCTGGCGGCCAAACTTGTAGCAGTTGATGGTGACAGTGTTAAAGGAGCTGAGGGAGATACGTATGGCCAGTTCCTGGAGATCACCCCTAAGCGAAGGATGTCTTACGAGGAAGATGAAGATGGCTTCGTAATAGTCTAATCGGGCTGGTCTTAGTGCGTGAATTCTACTAGTACATCACAGCACTGTATCCCGTTATTTGCGAGTTTACTGTGAGAAAAAAGTACTACTGTGCAACTGTTCTCTAATGTGCTCTTTGAATCACTATTGCAAAAACTATAACATATGTTGGCTTGAAACTGTTTTGTCTTCATCAAGTACTTGAGAGCACATTATAAATTTCTTATACTTGCTTATGGTGAAAACCAAAATAGGTGGCACTGAGAGACTTTCCTCATCCACGGCACTTATGTGGAAATTTCCCCTTCGACACGACTACTCATGAGACCCGTTGCAGCAAGGTAAACCGATCAGTCGTTCCATGGCTCGTACATTTTTTTTTTACATGTATCACCAATCTTTCTAGAGATAACCTATCAGTTGCGCACAATGCAGTGCTATTGCTGTTTGTGCGAGGTGCCAGCTTCTGGCTGTTTGAAGTGGGATGGAACAGAAGGACACTGCCACGCTACCGAGCGAAGTCAGAAGCCTTCATCACTTATTTTATCAAGGTCAGACTAATATACGACTTGAATCTAAAATTATACAATATTTATCCTAATTACATTTCTCTTTCACTTAAATACAATACATAAGATAAATTTAAGAATAGAGAGAATGTGAGGAATCACTGAAATTGCTATAGATAGGTGCCCAACTTAACCAATTGATTTCACCACATAATTTGCAATTGTAGTTTTTCAAGATACGTAAGCATCATTCATCCTAGAAATTACATACCCCTCCGTTCTTTAATTGATATCACCATTGACTTTTAAATTCAACTTTGATTATTCGTCTTATTCAAAAAATTTGTTCGAATGTGTAAAGTTTTAAGTTGTGGTTCAAATAATTCTAATAATAAATCAAATTATATCAAAATATATAAAATTTATCAATTTTTTTTTAATAAGACGAATGATCAAAGTTTTATTTAAAAGTCAACGACGACATCAATTAACGAACGGAGCTAGTATAGCGCCAGATCAATGAGCTGTGGGTTTGGAACTTTCTAAACAAATTCTCATCCCAACAGCTCCCAGATAACAAATTATAAATAGTTCTTAGACGTTCTCCAATGCGACTGAATCAATGGTCTGTATTGAATCCATTAACTACAGGCGTAACGACCGAGATTTTTCTTACTTTTCGATAAGTCTCGATCTTCCATGACTATGCCAATCACAGGAGGTTGGCAAGCACGATATCACAAGTGATCAATCAAGAAATTATAACAGAAGTATTAAACAAGAAACAAAAATAGAAAATAGCAAGTCAAAGCAAATTATTAGAATAAAATCCTCCAAAGGGGTCCATCGGCACGCAGGCTGAAAATATCTCAAAGCAGATAGATCACTATCGAGAATTCAACAAGAGTGACAGCGGAAGCATCAACATGGCAGCAGTAAGAAACCTCCTCCACACAGGCTAGCTTGAGCGTAGGAGCAAACTTCACGGTTCGTCGGAGACAAAATCGAAGTCGAAGCTGAGAGTATCCTCTGAAAACAACAAATTAGAAAACCGTACTCAAACCGTGAGTACGAATACTCAGCAAACCGCGTACTACCTAACAACAATGTATGCATGCAGAGGGTTTTAAGGGTAAAGCATGGCTCAAGGGCTAAATGCAAGTTTAAAATATTTTATTTTATTTTAAAGATGCAAGAAAGCTTTATTTTAAAACTGTCAAATTTTATTATCTTGCCCCGCAGAGATCTCCGTTATCTCGAATGGGGATTTATTTTAAATGCCGGTGTAACCTCCACACTCGGCTACAGCTCAAAGATCGGAATCGAAAATATTTTGAAATAGAAGAGGAGGAAGAAAAACAAAACTACTCAACGAAGAGCACAACTCAGAGGGTGTCCTTCTAAAAAGACATGACAATGCGCATTGACTAAAACTCTACAAAGGTTATGCACCTGGACCCACAAGAAGCGTCATCGAGAACTACCGTCGTAGTCCCGACGAACACACTAGACCCATTCACAAGCTTTAACTGACGTCATCCGTCCTCCAGGATAAAGATCCTAAATGCCTACGCAATCGGGTCCTGGAGCTGTGAGGAGCCTTCCACTGATCAAGTGGGGTATCTCGATTTTATGTGTAGAGTCATAGCTCTACACCACACTAACACAACACCGCCAACCCACGGGTAAACAACCAGTCTCGGCAAGTTTCAAGGTCAAGCCAACTACCCATACAAAGTAACGTGGTGTGCATGGTTGTCAACTGAGCGTACAATACTCAAAAGACTCGGTCCCTAATTGCCGGGGCAGACACTATCTTCAACCTCAACGCCAACAACAAGTCTCACAGAAAGATCCCAACCCAGATCTTCCCGTTATACCCGCAACAGATACGCCCACAGGGACTTCGCAAAAGTCCCCAGCACCTCGTACTCCATCCTGCCCCGCTAAATAGTTATGTATAGTTATTTATAAAACTCACACATTTGAATCACAATTCAAAATCATTTAACACAAATTCCATTTTTATAATGACATGTGTGAGATAAAAATAAATGCGACTAAGCATGGTTAAGCATAAAAATTAAATAAATATTCTAAAGCAATTCTAGGGTTCATATTTGTGGAACAGTAAATAGGCACGGCTTAAAAATGTTGCTAGCGCATTTTAAAATAGTTGGCATGCGAATTAGAGTTGCAAACAAAATATGCAGTTTAAAATACTAGGTATAAAGTGATCAAGGAACGCGGCTTGCCTGGCAACTCAGGATCGAAGTCGAGATCCGAGTCGTCGAACTGAGCGGGCACGCGGAACTCCTCCTCGGGATCAGCAGCTAATCACAACACGAACAGGAGTTAGACACTAGATACGTGACAATTAAAACTGGAAATTAAATCTAAATTAAAACTACTAGGCTAAACTTGCGCAAAACGTTTCACGGAACAATCTTACACGACAATCACGAAGAGACCAAATTAATAGAATAATTTTGAGAAAAGACTGAGATCAAACGGAGTTTCCTAAAAATTATAGACGATTTAGACCACAAGAAATTAGATTAATCGCAAAACATTTAATCATAACTAGATTAGCAATTAATCCAACAATTAATCAGAGAGTAAAAAGTAATTGAAGAGAGGAAATATTCTCACTACGAAATTAGAAATCGGAGACCGAAATCGGAGATCGGAATCGCCGCAGGGTACTGGAGCTCAGTGACAAACGAGGGAGACGTGCAGTGCTATGACCGGAGGACGCGCGCAAGACAGAAATCCTACGCGGCGATGCTCTGCTTGGACCGGAGGTCGAAGGGGTGCATCGCGTGGACAAAATCGTGGGAACCGAAGATTGAGCGACGCGGACCGCAGGGTCAACCACGCGGAGACAGGCGACACAGCTGATGACGCAGGCAGACGCGCTGGAAACGGAGCGGAGTCGAGCGACAGGCGTGCGGACTGGGACGGCGTCGAGCGAGGATGACATCACGCAGGCGGCGAGTGCGCGACGCGGTCCACGGAGCAACTCGGAGATCGAGGCGCCGCAGGAACCCGATCAGCGGTGCGTGGAGCGAGGTGGAGACAGCGGCGCGGGAAAATAATTAGAAAAGATATATTTAAGGATCTGAAAATTAATTTGAAATTTTTGAAAAATAATTTTAGCCTCAACGAAAATTACGTAGACTAAATTATTTTGGCATCAGAACAATTTAGAAAGAAGGATTTCGGATTAAACAGAACAAAATTTGGAACAATTGAATTTTGATCGGAACGGAAATTGGTATAACTCGGCCGCTTTATTGATTCAAAATTTACGGGATGTTACAGACTCCCCCCTTACAGGATCTCGTCCTCGAGATCAAGAAGCGGACTCAAACAGATAAGAAAACTCTTTCCTCAGATCATTTTTCTTCTTCCAGATAGCCTCCCGCCCAGTGTGGTTGCTCCACTGAACCTTAAGAAAGTTGATCTTGGACCTCCGCGTTTCCTTGAACGCCTCATCAAAAATCTTCACCGAGTACTCCAGGTACTCGAGCGTGTCTTGAATATCTCAGGCATCAGGGACTACCTACTTCTCCGGCACTCGAAGACACTTCTTCAAGTGAGAGACGTGGAATACCAGATGCACACCCGCAAGCTCGGATGACAAGTTCAACCTGTAAGCAAGCTCACCGATCTTCTTGAGAATCTGAAAAAGACCAACAAACCTCGGAGTCAACTTCCCTCAAACATAGAAGCGACGCGTGCCACGAAGAGGTGACACCTTGAGATACACCCAATCATCAACCTCAAAAGAAAGAGGCCTCCTCCTCTTATTCGCATAACTCTTCTGACGACTCTGAGCAATCCGGAGATGCTCTCTAATCTTCTCAACCTTCTCCTCAGCATCTCTGATAGAATCAAGACTAAAGAAACACCTCTCACCAACCTCTGACCACAAGAGCGGAGTACGGCATCTCCTACCATACAACGCCTCAAAAGGTGACATCTCCCAACTGGTCTAAAAACTGTTGTTGTAAGAAAACTCTGCAAAAGAAAGACTGTCCTCTCAGCTCTGCCCATAGGTGATCACACAAGCCCTTAACATATCCTCCAGAATCTGGTTCACACGCTTTGTCTAACCATCTGTCTAAGGGTAATAAGCTGAACCGTACACCAGGTGTGTACCCATAGCTTCATACAAGCTCCTCTAGAATCTCACGGTAAACTGAGGCCCGCGATCAGACAGAATGCTCCTCGGTGCACCATGCAACCTCACCATGTGGTCAATGTACAACTTGGCCAACTGATCAACTGAGTATCTCTCATTCACAGGGATGAAATGAGCGGTATTAGTCAATCGATCCAGCACCACCAAGATAGCATTATGATGGCGAGACGTCAACGACAAACCCGTGATGAAATCCATACTGATGTCATCCCACTTCCATTAAGGGATCGACAACGACTTCAGCAATCCAGCCGACCTCTGGTGCTCAGCCTTAACTCGCCGGCAAACATCACACAAGGCAAAATACTCAGCAATGTCTACATTCATGCCAACCCACCAGAAACGAGTCCTCAGATCCTCGAACATCTTGGTGCAACATGGGTGGATAGAAAACCTCGAATCATGAGCCTCTCTCAGAATAGCATCCCGCAATTCTGGCACTCTAGGAACACAGATACGGTCCTCAAACCACAAAGCACCCTGCTGATCTATACAAAAATCCGATGCTTTGCCTCTCCTCATCTTGTTCAAGATCGACTAAACCTCTCTATCATGCTTCTGAGCTAACTTGATCTCCTCAATCAAAAACGGTTGCAACCTGAGCTCGTGCAAGAAACCCTAAGGAACAATCTCAACTCTCAAACTGGTCAGATCTGCAAAGATCTTCGACTGCCCAGACATCAAAGAAGAACAATAAAGCTTACGACTCAAAGCATCAACTACCACATTGGCTCTACCCGGGTGATTATTGATGTTAAAATCGTAATCTTTGATCAACTCAAGCCACCTCCTCTGTCTCATGTTCAGCTCTGACTGGGTGAAGATATACTTGAGACTCTTGTGGTCGGTGAAGATCTCACATCTGTTGCCAATTAAATAGTGCCTCCAAATCTTCAAAGCATAGATAACAGCTGCCAACTCAAGATCATGCGTTGGATAGTTCAACTTATGCTTGTTCAACTGTCTCGAAGCATAGCAAACCACCTTGTTCTGCATCAGCACACAACCCAAACTCTAATGAGAAGCATCACAGAAAACCTGAAAATCCTGGTGAATTTTCGGTAAAGTCAAAACAGGCGCAGATGTCAACCTCATCTTTAGCTTCTGAAAACTTCTCTCACAAGCATCAAACCAGACAAACGGCACTCCCAACTGAGTCAACTCGGTCATAGCTTAAGGAAGTTCTCAATGAATCGGCGATACTAACCTACCAATCCAAGAAAACTCCTCATCTCAGACACTGACCTCGGAGACTCCCACTCTACAACAGCCTTGACTTTCTCAGGATCAATGGCAACTCCTTCAGCTGTGATAACATGATCCAGAAAAGCAACCTTCTCAAGCCAAAACTTGCACCTGCTGAACTTGGCATACAGCTAATGAGATTTCAACCTCCCAAGCACAACTCTCAGATGCTGCTCATGCTCTTCCATTGACTTGGAGTAGACAAGGATATCATCAATGAAAACCACCACGAACTTATCCAACTCAGCCATGAACACCTTGTTCATCATGTTCAAGAAGTAGACAGGGGTATTAGTGAGTCTAAAAGAAACGACCAGGAACTCATAAGACCCATACCTCGTCACGAACGAAGTCTTAGAAATATCAGAAGGACGAATCTTCATCTGGTGATACCCGGATCTCAAATCAATCGCGGAAAAGAACTTCGCACCCTTCAACTGATCAAACAAATCATCGATCCTCGATAAAGGGTACTTATTCTTTATTGTCACCTCATTCAAAGAACGGTAGTCAACGCACATGCGCATTGACCCATCCTTCTTCTTCACGAACAGCACTGGGGCTCCCCACGGTGAAGCACTCGATCGAATGAACCCTTTACTCAGGAGCTCATCAATGTGCTCCTTAAGTAAAGCAAACTCATCGAAAGACATCCGGTACGACCGCTTGGCAATTGGCACGGTACCAGAAAGAAGATCGATCACGAACTCAACATCTCGATTTGGAGGATGTCTCGACAACTCATCAAAAAACACCTCTGGAAACTCACGAACAACAGGAATCTGCTCCAAAGATATCTCCTGCAAGCTGCAAACTGCAGGTGGAATTCTAGACGCTCTAGGAGCACACACCACTCGAACACCGTGGTGGTTAACCAAAGACACAATTCTCTCAGCACAAGTGATGACTCCCTTGTGCCTCGCTAGCCAATCCATCTCCAAGATGACATCAATGTCACGTGAGGGAAGGACGATGAGATCGGCTAGAAAGATCACACTCTCAATCAAGATCAGAACACCTCTACACTCAACGCGACTCTTATAGACTCCCTGAGGTGAAGTGGTAAGTGTAGGTATATCTAAGAGTGAGGTAGGGAGACTGTGTGTAGACGCAAACGCCGACGACACAAACGAATAAGTAGCCTCCGAATCGAACAAAACTGTCGCTAAGTGAGAGTGAACCAAGAACTCACCAACAACGACGTCAGGTGCCTCCTGAGCCTCCTCCACAAAGATGTGGTTCAGGCGGCTGCGCGTGACGCTCGGCTGAGCAGCGCCACGGCCCGCTGAACGCACTCCTCATCCTCCGGACTGGTGCGGTGGCCTAGCGGAAGTGACAAACTGAACACCACCTCCCTCAGGTCTCTGCTGTTGGCGCCTCGGACACTGAAAAGCCTTGTGACCCTCTTGGCCACACTCGAAGCAACAAACCGAGGGCTGACCTGCTGTCGGACGGAAAGAGAACTGCTGCTGTTGAAAGGCACCTCTCTGGCTCTGAGAACTCTGCTGCTGGACTTAAGCTAGAGCAGGAGCGGTGGATCGGACGAAGGTGGGCTATCCCGATCCCTGCTGGAAAGAACCACTGAAACACAGATGCTGCGAAGCCTCACGACTGGGTCCCTAACCAAGAGCCCTCCTTTTAGCATCCCTGGACCAGTCGAGCTTCTGAAGTAACACCTCCAAAGCCAGGCATCTGTCAATCAGCTCACGAAGGCTCCTCTCAATCAGCTCACGAAGGCTCCTCTGAACACCACCATCTAGATACAGGAGCATCTCAAGACGTAGGCCCTTCCGAAACCAGTACATCTTGCGACGCTCAGTAGAGACCTTCTCAGGTGCAAAGCGGCTCAGCTGAGTGAAACGGTGAGCGTACCCAGTGACAGACATACTTCCCTGATGAAGGTTACAGAACTCCTCCGCCTTCGCCTCGATGGCTCCCTCAGAGATGTGGAAACCACAGAAAGCAGTGACGAAGTCGTCCCAAGTGAACTGCTCTGGGTCGTCGAAAGTGGCGTAAAGAGTGTCCCACCAAGCACCAGCTGCACCTGTCAACTGGTGAGCTACCAGACGAACTGCCTTCTGGTCATCGCACTGAATCAGGTCCAGCTTCTTCTTAATATCCCTAAGCCAATCGTCAGCAACCAGAGGATCAACTGCATGGTCAAAAGTGGGTGGGCGCATGCTCAGAAACATCGCCATGCAAGAACTGGCTGGCTGGTGGTACTGTGCAGCGTCAGAAACAGGAGCACGACCACGAGGCTGCTGCTGTGACTGTTCGACAATCCACTCAAGCAGAAGCGTCTGTCCAGCCATCACCTTCGCTAGGTTCAGAGCAGCTGGAAGCTCCTCACCAAGCGCGGCAACACCATCAGGCTCAACTCCTGAGTCCATGGCAGCTCCTCTGCCACGTCCTCCAGCCTGAGGAACTGCTGCTCCAGCATGACCACGGCCTCGCCCTCGACTAACGCCAGGTGCGTCAGCCGCAGGTGGCACTAGTACACGGCCTCCAGCACCGCAATCACGACCTCTAAGGGTAGCA
Source organism: Zoysia matrella (assembly GCA_001602295.1). Lineage (NCBI taxonomy): Eukaryota > Viridiplantae > Streptophyta > Magnoliopsida > Poales > Poaceae > Zoysia > Zoysia matrella. The sequence goes on from BCLG01004350.1 coordinate 26,620, forward strand.
CCACGATCACACCCAGCGGGTGACGGTACCTCAGGGTCCTTTAGAGCGGCCTCCTCAAAACGAGCGTGAAGGCATCCAGACCTTCTTAGAGCCATCTATTGCAGAAAAAAAAATATTTCTGATTAGAAAGATAGCATCAGCAGAAACATAAATTACTGAAAAGGACAGAAGATCAGCAGATCAAGACAAGAATAACTAAACCAGCACAACTCCAAGCAAACAAGACTTCCATCAAGCAAACAACGAGATTTAAGAAACAACTTTCACGATAAAGGTTTGATAGCAGATTCGAAAATCTAAAAATATTCCTTAGTTACGTCCAGTTCTACGGTTTCGCTCCTACGGTCAAGTATGGCTCAAATACCACCTGAAATGACCGAAATTTTTCTTACCTTTTGATAAGTCCCGATCTTCTGTGACCATGCCAATCCCAGGAGGTTGGCAAGCACGATATCACAAGTGATCGATCAAGAAACTATAATAGAAGTATTAAACAAAAAACGAGAATAAAAAATAGCAAGTCAAAGAAAATTATTAGAATAAAATCCTCCAAAGGGGTCCATCGGCATGCAGGCCAAAAACATCTCAGAGCAGATAGATCACTATCGAGAATCTAACAAGAGCGACAGCGGAAGTATCAACATGACAACAGTGGTGAACCTCCTCCACACAGGCTAACTTGAGCGCAGGAGCAGACATCACGGTTCGTCGGAGACGTAGTCGAAGTGGAAGCTGAGAGTATCCTCTGAAAACAATAAATTAAAAAGCCGTGAGTATGAGTACTCAGCAAACCGCGTGCTATCTAACAACAATGTATGCATGCAAAGGGTTTCAAGGGTAAACACATGGCTCAAGTGCTAAATACAAGTTTAAAATATTTTATTTTATTTTAAAGATGCAAGAAAGCTTTATTTTAAAACTGTCAAATTTTATTATCTTGCCTCGCAGAGATCTCCGTTATCTCGGACAGGGGTTCATTTTAAATACCGGTATAACCTCCACACTCAGCCACAGCTCAAAGGTCGAAGTCAAAAACATTTTGAAATAGAAGAGTAGGAAGGAAAACAAAACAACTCAGAGTGTCCTTCCAAAAAAATGTGGCAATGCACATTGACTAAAACTCTGCAGAGGTTATGCACTTGGACCCACAAGAAGCGTCATCGAGAACTACCGTCGTAGTCCCGACAAACACACAAGACCCATCCACAAGCTTTAACTGACGTCATCCGTCCTCTAGGATTGGGACCTCGAATGCCTACGCAATCGGGTCTTAGAGCTGTGAAGAGCCTACCACTGATCAGGTAGGGTATCTCGATCTCATGTGAGAAGTCATACCTCTACACCACACTAACACAACACCGTCAACCCACAGGTAAACAACCAATCTCGGCAAGCTTCAAGGTCAAGCCAACTACCCATACATGGTAACGTGGTGTATATAGTTGTCAACTGAGCATACAAGGCTCGAACGACTCTGTCCTTAATTGCTGGGGCAGGTACTATCTTCAACTTCAACACCAACAACAAGTCTCACAGAAAGATCCCAGCCTAGATTTTCTCGTTGTACCAGCAACAGGTACGCCCACAGGGACTTTTCAAAAGTCCCTCAGCACCTCGTACTTCATCCTGCCCCCGCTAAATAGTTATATATAGTTATTTGCAAAACTCACACATTTGAATCACAGTTTAAAATCATTTAACACAAATTCTATTTTTATAATGATAGTTGTGAGATAAAAATAAAGCGACTAAGCATGGTTAAATATAAAAATTAAATTAATATTTTAAATCAATCCTATGGTTTATATTTGTGGAACAGTAAATAGGCATGGCTTAGGAATGTTGCTAGCATATTTTAAAATAGTTGGCATGTGAATTAGAGTTGCAAACAAAATATGCAGTTTAAAATACTGGGTACAAAGTGATCAATGAACGCGGCTTGCCTGGCAACTCGGGATCGAAGTCGAGATCTGAGTCCTCGAACTGAGCGGACTCGCGGAACTCCTCCTCGATATTAGCAGCTAATCACAACACGAACAGGAGTCTGACACTAAGTACGCGACAATTAAAACCAGAAATTAAATCTAAATTGAAACTACTAGGCTAAACGTGCGCAAAACGTTTCTCAGACCAATCCTATACGACAATCACGATGAGACCAAATTAACGGAACAATTTTGAGAAAACACTGAGATCAAACAGAGTTTCTCAAAAATTGTAGACGATTTAGACCATAAAGGATTAGATTAATCGCAGAATATTTAATCGCAACTAGATTAGCAATTAATCAAACAATTAATCGGAGAGGAAAAAATAATTGAGAAGAGGAAATATTCTCACCATAAAATTGGAAATGGAAGACCGAAATCGGAGATCGGAATCGCTGCAGCGTACTGGAGCTCGATGACGAACGACGGAGACGTGCAGTGCTGTGACCGGAGGATGCACGCAAGACAGAAATCCTACACGGCGAGGCTCTGCTTGTTCCGGAGGTCGAAGGGGTGCAGCGCGCGGACGGAATCGCAGGAACCGAAGATTGAGTGACGCGGACGGTAGGGTCAACCACGCGGAGACAGGCGACGCTGCTGATGACGCAGGTAGACGCTGGAAACGGAGCGGAGTCGGGCGACAGGCATGCGGACGGGGACGGCGTCACGCAGGCGGCGCGTGCGTGATGCGGTCCACAAAGCGGCTCGAAGATCGAGGCGTCGTAGGAACCCGATCGGCGGTGCGTGGAGCGAGGTGGAGACAGCGGCATGGGAGGAGAAAACGGTTGCTGAAATTTCTACAGAACAAGGAGGAGAAAGGAGATAAGAATGAGAGGGGTTTTTATAGGAAGGATTAGTAGAGAGGGTTAGGAATTAATTTGGAATATTAATTAAAAATTGTGAGATAAATAAAGGCCGGGAGAAAAAAAATAATTAGAGAAGATATATTTAGAGATCTGAAAATTAATTTAAAATTTTCAAAAAATAATTTTAGTCCCAACAAAAATTACGCGGACTAAATTATTTCGGCATCGAAACAATTTAGAAAGAAGGATTTCGGATTAAACGGAACGAAATTTAGAACAATTGATTTTTGATTGGAACGGAAATTGAGATAACTCGCCGCTTTATTGATTCGAAATTTACGGGACGTTACAACATGCACCCTGTTAATTTCCGGGGCTGGATACAACAGGCACCCTGTTAATTTCCGGGGCTGGACTTCAATTTTCTTGACGTATTCTATGTATTCACACTAGTGCATGGTGTGGTGCTCTGATAGCGGGTGACATGGATTTTCTTCCTCAAGGACTCGTTGATGTGACCATTGTAACCAGCCTTTCTGATGAGTGAGTCAATAGTCCCTAACGTGTGTCCATCCTGCAACAGATCAAGCATTAAGATGCTCAATAGAGATGGCTTATACTCATGGAATGTCTTTCTATTTAATCTTCATTGCTCAGTACATTTGTAGTACTTCAGCCATATGGGTGAAGTATCATATGTTTTTCTTTCCCAGCAAATATGTTAATCATATTGGGAAAATCTCTTATTCGCCCTCAAAAATTTATCCAATCCCTTATTCGCCCACAAAATTTTTCAATTCCCTTATTCGCCTTCATTCTTAATTTTTTTTTCTAATTTGCCCTAACTGCTATATAATAACAAATTTTTTATCCATCTAAGTTGAAAAAAACCAAAATACCTTGAAACTATGGGAAATAAAATTTGATATTCTTAAGCATGTATATTTTCATACAAAAAATAAATTCAAAAATATGAAAAAAATTTGAATTTATTTTTTTGTTATGTTTGATGTAGTTACATACATGTTTAAGAATATCAAATTTTATTTCCTATAGTTTCAGGGTATTTTGGTCTTTTTTAACTTAGATGGCTAAAAAAAATCTGTTATTATATACTAGCAGTTAGGGCGAATTAGAAAAAAAAATAAGAATGAGAGTGAACAAGAGAATTATAAAATTTTGTGGGCGAATAAGGAATTGAATAAATTTTCAAGGGTGAATAAGGAATTCTCTCAATCACATTTAACTTCAACATGGTTCAACTTCAGATTGCCCCTTGTAACAGTTTTAAAAACTGAACTCAAATGTGACATGAAAACTGGATGGATTGTTTCATAGAAATAAATCTGGCACCTTCATGGCCAGCAACCTCAGGTAAATAGGTTGCACTGCATCTTACATTGTAGTCTGGATCAGTAAACTCAATAATTAAACCATGTTTTCCAACCTGCAGTCATAGGAAAGAACTTGACCTTAGTCTACAATGAACACCAATGTTGTGAGAAGAACATCTGAACATGATGAATGGAAAAACAGGGCGCAGCGTGTGGAAGTACACCTCCCAATCCAAGTAACCGTGTGCTGTTTCTTAATCAGTCAGTATAGATACTGGACACTCCAAGTATGGCAGTTCTTTTGACTGTATTGGAGGGAAGCGACAGTCCCTCAGAGCATTGCAAGAGGGTACAAAGCTTACTATATATCTCAATGTAACTATAAGCAGTATACTTATTATAGCACAAACCGTCAGAAGCAATTAGGACAAAATGCGTGTTCATGTGATTTTTCTGTCAAACACTCAACAAACAGACCGAGACAAATGTTTAAAAGGTGGTGGCCAGCATTTTGTACGGAATTGAACATAATCTTCTTTCTTTTGCCTTCTTTTTGCGCGCACATCTAGAATGACAAGTAAAAAGAGATGAAAAAAATATTTTTTATTTTTATATTAAATAATCACTCTCGTTTTAAAATATTGACACCGTTAACTTTTGATATCAATTTAGACCATTCGTTTTATTGAAAATCTTTATTTAAATGTGAAAAAATAACAATCATATTTTATATACCACTAATGGTAAAATAATTATAATACATATATTAAATTTATCAAAAAAATTTAATAATATGAATGATTTGATGTTATAAGTCAACAATATCAATACTTTAAAATCAAAGGAAGTATCTAACAATAGAAAATCTGCAACAGAAAATGAGGGAAATAAAAAAAAAAGATTCGCCCAGGCTTGCCGCTGTCTTTCTGCCTCTGTTGGGCCAGAATATATGGGCTTTTGTTGGACGCACATCCATCTCGGCCTCGGGGTATTTGTTGAGCCTAATGATGGGCCTTCGGATACGCGCCGCCGAAAATATTCCATGGTCGTCAAGACGTGCGGGGCAGGCCCTACGTAACGTCCACGTGGTGTACTTACTAGTACGCGTACGGCGTAACGGATTAAGCGGTGCGTATTTGAGTTCCCGCCTGCCCGGCAGCGCATTTACGCGCTGCATTTCATTCGGACCGTACACCCACGTGACCTGAATAAAAACGGCTGAGGCGTGAGGCACGGGTTGTTTCCACCGAAGATTTTGAAATTATGTTTCTACTAATACTGTAAATAAATAACTTAGGGTTTTGTTTAATCTCCGTGACATTGTAAAATAGAGATATAAAAATACCTTAAATATTCAAACATGTAACATTATAATCCCATGGGCAAAACATTATTCAAGATTCTCTACCACAATGCATCTAGGATGATAAAATCTTGTAATTAAATGGTTCATATTTTGAAATTCTAAAATCCAAATTCTAGAATCAAGAATACATAATCTAAATTCTTGGATTCAAACCGTTCTAAATTTATATCAGATTCTACTATCTGTATCTCAAAATCTAGAATCTCACAGTCTATTCTCTCCAAGATTAAAATTTTGTTAGATTTTGTCTCGCACACCATAGAATCTCTGTTCCACAGTCTCATAATCTGTCTGTTTGTTTCAATTTTTGTATCATAGCTTTTCACAATCTAGCTTTTGTATAGATTTTCAAAATCCAGTGGATTTTCATAATTCGTAGTGGAAACAAACAGACCTAAGTAGTAAGTACACTTGCACTTAAGGGGAGCCGGACATAGAACAGATTCATATCCTCTGCCTTTGCCCTTCTACGACAAATTTTGTCATATTTAATCCTATCCATTTTATTGCATAATCAATGCTCCATGATTTAAAATCATTTCTTACCTAAATTATACTAATTTATTTAAAAAGTAAGACCATGAATCATATAGTCATTACTCAATGTTGACTCTGTAACGAGTGGTTAAGATCAAGTATAGCAAAGTTTGCCATAGAGGAAATGTAGAGGATACGAATCCACATAGAACATAGGAGAGGCCAATTAACCAAAGCATCAAATAGTACTAATCAATAAAACTATAATATTTCAATATTTGAGAGCTATTGAGGATTTGATTTGAATTTTGAAAGCAAAATCAAGCAAATTTACTTGTAGATAGTGCAATAGATGTAGTTACTCAATTGCAGTTCTTCAAGAAATTACATGAATCAGCCTTGCTGGCCGAGTAAACACGTATAGATAGGGTCATGGTCAGGGTTAATAAAAATCATGAAAACTGGTCCAATTTTCGGTTTTTTCGAACGATCAATTTTCGTTTTAAAAATTTTAAAAATTAAAAATTTGAAAAAATAGAATTTCAAAAATCTGTAAACCAAGGGTTAAATCAGTGGGTTTCAAACTTTGAAACCTGAATATCAGTAAAATGGAAGAAACTGGTCAATAAACCGATGAAACCGCTCGGTTTCGATCAAATTTTGTTCATTTTAATTTTTCAATTTGGAATGATCTTTTTACCCGTTTTTCGGTTTTCATCAAATTGGTCCTGACTGATTTTAACCGTTCAAATGAAATAAAAAGCCTTGATTGTGGTTACGGCGGCATCTAAGGTAGTGTTTGGTTGGTGAAACGACGTTGAAAGGGATTAAATTGTCTCGAATGAGATGGACAGGTAAAGTGTTTGGTTAGCTGAATGAAATGGTATATGATAGTGTTTGATTAGTTCTATAGATGATATATAAATGTGTTGAGCTAGTTCCAAAAATTACTATCCCACCAACATATAACTTAATTATTTTTAGGATAATATTTTTTTCATTCTATAATCATCAATAAAGTACACTATTTAGTACTAATACTCACTCCGTCCTAAAGTATGTGTCTTTTTATATTTTAAAGTAAGTGTCTTTTTATATTTTCAAACTTCTACCTTTGACCCTTCGTTTTATTCAAAAAATTTGTGAAAAAATTATTTGTTTTATTGTGAAATGATTCATCATTAGTAAAAGTACTTAAGCTTGGCTTGTTTATTTTTGTATTTTTTAAAATTTTTGAATAAGACGAATAGTAAAACGCTGATTTAAAAAGTCAAAAACGTCACTTATTATGAGAGGAGGGAGTATAATTCTAGCTAATTATCATTGATCATAACCTAAAAGTATCTTTAAATGTTACTAAATATTGTTAATAATTACTCATTATGTTCTCAAATTGTTGTCGCCATTGACTTCAAACAACTTTGATCACTCGTTTTATTAAAAAATTAGTTCAAATGTGTATAATTATAAGTTATATTTTAAACACCTTCAATGATAAATTAAATTATATCAAAATATATGATATTAATCATACTTTTTTGAATAAGACAAACAGTCAAAGTTGATGTTAAAAATCAACGGTGACAATAATTTGAAAATAAAGAGAGTAACTAATATAGCTAATAATAGTTAGTTATAATTTAAATTTTATCTGATTATTATATCTAATGATTGATATTAACCAATTATACTTAGTTACAAGTAATTAGCGTTGCTAACAAAGATTGGACGGAATGATTCAACATTTTTTCTATATGAATTGGTCCAACATCTCAATAAAATTTGAATAAACTCGTACTTAGATGGATTAGTTTAGTCCATCAATCAAATACGAAGCCACACTCAGATGCTGGTAGACTAATTCAAACACTACCGAAAATTTCGTTTTAGCCAGAGTACAGATTCGCGACTCCACCTGCTAACGTTCTTACGCATGCCCACACGGCGCTCCTAAAAACGGCCGTAGGAGTATTTTTGAAAACCAAGCGCAGAAAAGAGATTCTGTTGTCGCTTGTCGTATCCGCAAGCTCGTGTACCACGATCGTGGCTGCATGGCACGCACGATCCGATAATGATGATCCGATCAGTCCACATCGCCTCGTCGTCGAGTAGCGACCGCTCATCCGTCCAACGAACCAGCGACAAGGGTGGACTTCTGCCTCGCCGGTCCATGTACCGCTGCACCCGAACCCACACGCAGGGACCGTGGGGCATCCACCCGCGTCGGCGCACTCACCCACACGTCGCACCCAAACCACCCGCAGCGGGCTTCCAGTCCCGGGTCCGGCACTTTTTTTTATCCCCGGGTCCGGCGGGATCGTGGAGGCCCCCGTATCCTCGGAAACCGGACCGTTCGCACATGTTCCTCGGGAGCCGGGACTGGTCACGTGGAATCGTGGCCTCCTGCTCTGGACAGGCCCACTGACCAGCGCCATCCCCGCGGCCGGTCTGACCAGCCTCCTTCCTCTCGCGCGCGCTCTCTGAGTCTGGCGCTCTGGCCATACACCGAGGAGCTCACGTGCTACCCGACTGCAAGGCGGGCCCGCGGGGAAGCTGTTCTGCCAATACGACGAGTACGTGTCCGTCCAAAGACGGCGCCCTTTGTTTTTTCCAGCACGCGAGAATTTTATAAAGAAAAGAGCGAGCAACTGTTAGGAGAGAAGAGGACAGAGGCACGCGAAAGCAAAAGAAATTCAAGAAAAAAAAATATGGCCTTCAGACCGATTGATTCCTACCGGCTCAGCACGCCGAAAAAGACAAATCATTTCTTAATTACGCCCATCAAGTAATACAGCTGTGCTGGCATGGCTGTAAACAAGCAACCGGTTTTTCTCACTGGTTTTGGGGGTTATCCGTTTCTTCCGTGGACAGCATCCTGTCTCCGGTGAGGAGTTGCATTTACGGCTCCGTCCTCGCGCAAAAGAACAGTGAAGTTAGAGCATCTCCAATATTTTTCTTAAAAAATCATTCAAAGAGTACTTTTAAGAGTCAGTTAAAAAAATTTCAAGTTTCATTTTAGTCACTTCTTCGACAGTATTTTTAAATACAGTTTAAATTTGAACCAAGTAAACAACTAATCAGATAAGATTAGAGACCAAAAAATTCTCTAAATCTACTTTCAAATTTTCGAATAAGACCTTCAAAAGTAAGAAGGTGTTTAGAAAAGCTGTTGGTGGAGAAAATTTACATTTTTTTCTTATAATTTGATTTAAAAGGAGATAATGAGAAGCTTTTAGTGCTTTAAAGGCATGAAATTAAGACCTGTTTGGCATGGCTTTTCTGCACCGGCTTATATTATTGTTTGTATACTGTAGATACAGTAGAAACACTATTTATAAAAATTATTTTTACTCAAGCTAGATAAGTCACAAGTTAGAGGCTTTCTTACAGTTTATACACTGTAGCAACACTATAGATACAGTTCGATACAGTGCATAAGCGTGAGCCACATGAGCCCAACCAAACGGCCCCTAGGTTTCACGGAACTTGTTAAAGATTCGTCAAGATTGGTCGGTAAAATAGGCGAGTTTGAAACATTTGGCTTCATATTCTAGTGAATCCACCGTTGCGTTGTGCCAAAACGTCAAAATCCATTCCAATACATATTTGTCAATGTCACATCATTTTTCTCACAAGCAAAATTATCTCACTAAAATGATACTCCTATTTCACTCTATAACCACTTACTATAATTGTTACTGTGAGAAACAACTACTCTCTCCATCACAGAAAGAAAAGTGTGGTCAAACTCAATTTTGATAAAAGATTTTATGAATTTGATGGAATTTAATAAAATAAAACTTATATATTATGCTAATATCTCTCAAGATCAATTTACATTTATACGTCTTGTGTTATTAAACAGATCGAATTTATAAAAAAAATCTTTGATATATCAAATTCAGATTTGATCAAACCTTGAAATACAATATTTATGTGACAGAGTTAGTATTGCAAACTATTTTCTCTTCCCAATCAGAGTGAAGAATTCATTTGTCTTGGTAATGTAGCGGCTCGTTTTTATTATAGATATAAAAAACGCAACATATTATACTACCAGTACCTTGAGTCACTGGAAATTGCTTCCTCTTTTATGAAAATTAATAAATTGTTGCCATTCTCAGGCTGTTGCATCTATGACTTTTTCACGCACGAAATGGTAAATAAAAAAGTATTTAGCTTAAGGCATAAATTATTTTACTCCCTCCATTCATTTTTATAAGTTAATCTAACTTTGATCACAATAATTAAAAAGAAATGAAAATATATGATATACAGTAGACGAGGAGTGATACATAAATTTATTTCAAAGAGAGAAAATGTATTAGAAAAAAAGAAAGGGGTAGGGTAATTCTTATAAAGCAATCTAATTGGCCTGATTTTTCTCTAAAATCATTAAATTACTCTCTCCAAATTCTCATAAAAAGTCATTTAGCATTTAGACCCCTTTGGAACAAAGAAAATTTTCTCGATTCCTACATTTATCTTATGAAATTGTATTAATTCTTGTGAAATTCTGTGTTTCAAGGGAGAGCTTAAATTTTATTTCTCAATATCTATCCTTCCCAATTTTTAATATAGAGTATCATTCTATTTTGCAATATAGTTTCTCTCTTTTTAATAAATTTCTATCTTATAGTTGAATACTCGTAACTAATAAACTGAATGGAGCGACTATGTATTTTTATTAGAGACGTATACAGTTTCCCATGTTTCTTGGTTTACTAGTCAGAGATTAGCTGGTAAATGGTGGTAAGCAACCTTTTCTTTTTTTTTATTTTTCTAGAGAAGGGCGTTTTGAAGTTTGAGTACGCGCTGGTGGTGCCTTTTTAAATTTACTTTTATTTTGATGTAGCGGTGGATGATAATGGTGGACCGATGAGTAAAAAGGGGAGAAAGCGCAGTTATGACTCGTCCCTCTTTCTCACGAACTCCGAGCAAGACGGCCCACACCACCACGACAGCGCTTTTATTGCTACCCTAAGCTCAGCTCGCCTCCAAAGGCAGTCGCAGGAGTACTCCTCCTCACTCTCGTGCACGAGAGTGGTGCTGACTGTTGTGTGGACGCGTAGCAAATTTCCTTCTCGCTTGCTTGCTCTCTCTCTTTCTTTATTGGCCTCGCCTTTATTAATTTCCATTTCCCGCAATTTCCTCCGTCTTTTCTCACCTCACCGTGCTAGGCGCCGGGCACGCAAGAGGCAAGGGGGTAGAGAGAGAGAGAGAGGGAGGCTCCCATCTCATGTCCATTGCATGCGAGCGCAGCAAGCAAAGGGAGAGAGGAGGAACAGTGAGAGAGTGAAGAGTGAGTGGAGTTTGGTGTGAAGTGTGAGGAGGAGGAAGGCATGGCAAGGACCTCGCCGATCTAATCACTCTTCCCTCAGGTAACCGTACAGGCGTGCGCGCAAGCGTCAGTCACCTCCCCTCCAAACTCCCACCTAATCACCGTGCTCATCCGCCTTCTCCCTTCCCCGGTGTCTCTCTCTCTCCAGCTACTTTTCTTGATTTTTTTATCTGTCTTCTAGCTCCAGATTTAAAAAAATTGTCGTTCGTGAGCTTAGCCGAGATAAGGGTGCGTTTTCTTGCTTAATTTCCCATGTTACTTCTAGCGCTGTTGCTGCTGTAGTGTCTTAGCCTCGCGGCGTGTTGTGTACTGGAGGACTAGTACTCTGCAGTGTCGTGGAGAGGAGGGAGAGGGACAAGGTCTCTGATCAGCTGAGCCTTGTTTGGTCAAAAGCAGGGAGCTCGGTTGTGCTGCGAGTTCAAGCTCGGGAGGACTGCAACCGCCACTGTGAAGCGCCGTGGCGGCGCCAACGCGGGGAGGCAGCTGCCAAGTGGTTAGATCTACGGAAATGGAGACCAAGGACGTGGCCCCGCTCACCGCCACCCCTGCTGCCGGCGCGGTTCCTGCCCCGGCGTCTCAGCCGCCGCCGGCCTCGATGGCTCCACCGCCACCGCAGCCGCAGCACCAGCAGCCGCCGTCGCCGTTCGCGCAGCAGGCCGCACCTGGCGGCATGCGCCTGTCGTTCGACCAGATGGCGGCGGGGAAGCCGCCCGGGGAGCAGCACCACCACGCGGCGCCCATGCTGTACG